>JAODKE010000085.1:168621-183963 GCA_026779605.1 Mormyrus hasselquistii
ATTTCATATTTTGTACAAACTGAACTGATTGCCTTTGACAATTGTGAACAATATACGAGTGGCTACTCAACTGTTACTCTTGTGTCTGCCTTATTATTGTTACTCAGTACCGTGGCTCCTGTCGAATTTGGTATCTTCTGATTCTGGTCCAAGGTTCATTACTAGCAGCAAGTATTATTTTACTGTAATTCACTTTTATATCGTTAAAATTGATTACAAATGTGTAATCGTACTATGCTCTAACTGTTGAGCGAATTCCTCACCTTCTATGTCCATGAAATCCCCCCAGATGTGGCTGTACTGTGGCTGGGCCTGTCCCCCTGTTTTAGAAGGCGTTACGAGTGGAATGGGGGCAGCTGTCGGCCGCTCTGTCGGTCTGGTATCCCGGCGAGGCCTCGATCTCGCCGAGTCGGTCCTGGTCCGCCTTTCCTTCGAGACGCTCATGTGACTGTGAACCCTTCCGATAAGGGTGTCAGTGTTTGCTCACGGCTTGCTGTGTCATCACCTCCCGATCGTGTCTGACGCGTTTGACACTGAAATGATGGCAGCCAGCTAGACACATGCGATGCTAAGGAATGCGGCTGCTTTTATTGTGACGGCTGAGCTTCAGGTAACGCGTGAGATGCATGCCGTCTCGTGCTGCGCGGAACCCCGAGCGCCAGCGGCTGGCTATAAAGGGTCTTGATGGCATTTATATAAATGGCACCTCCACGTGTCTGACCAAAACTGTGGCGAGTCTCCCACATTCTTACCGATTACAATGCACACGACCTCTGCTCTAGCTGCAGCGGAGGGACGTGGAGTTGACATCACTGATCCTGTACTCTCTGTCACACACTGCCTGAGGTCACTGATTATTTCCTTAAGGCCCTTAAGTGAACGTTCCACTGTAGTCCTCTTTGGTTCCTGTACAGATTGCGTGGTCCCGCCTAACATACTTCTCCGTACTTTTCTGCTCATACCGATGTCAGAAAGCAGCCCCAACCCCCCCGGACGAAGGATGATGTGGTAAAAATACAGCAGCTTCACGCTTGTCTTCATGACCGGGTCCAGGCCCGGTTTGGTACTGGATCTCCACCAGCCTGCTATTGGTTCTCTTGGTGAAGTTTTGGTTTCAGAAATGGGTCCTGACTGGCCAATTGCTGTGGTGTGTGGTACACTGTGTGTGTGTGTGTGTGTGCGTTTCATGTGTGTGTGTGTTTGTGCCTGTGGGTGGGGGCCAGGTTTTGGAGGGTGAGGTGGGGGTGGTGCTGCAGACCGAGTTTCCATAGTGATGAGGGCCAGAGTGCTCTTGGAAGCCTAATTGGTATGCCTCTCCTGGACGGCCTTATTGAGGCCCTGCTAATCACAGCCTTCTCGCTGTAATAAGCCAGCCGTACTGGAGAAATGTACAGCCGTGGCAGTGTTTTTTTTTTTTTGTACCCCCCTCCCCCCTTTTTTGTTTTTCTTTTTGTTAATTCCCTTCCTGGCAAGCGGGGGGTTGGGGCCGGGGGGTGGGGGGAGCCGGCAGGCGGTCGGATGGCTGGCAGAAGGACGTGCCCCGGTGGCACGGCAGAGAGCCTGGCGGCAGCAATGGTGGGCACGTCCCCCACCCCCCCATCCCCCGTCCGCCGGCAAAAAACCCAGGCTCCCACTCGCCACTCGGGCTCTCCGCCAGGGGGGACCACCTGCTGCTTGAGGGCGGCGGGAGGATTGGGGGGGGGGGAGAGGTTCACCAAAAAATGGAAAATCTGTACGGCTGTAAAGGAAAATGTCCGTAACTGCCAGGTAAGCTTAGTGATGACCAGAAGGGCGGCGACATGAGGAAGCGTATTAACTGTTATTAACTGTATCACAGGCCGGTGTGGCTCTGGGGTGGCGCGTCAGCTACCGACTCAGACCCACACATACTCCCCGCTAGTCTTCGTTGTAAACAGTTGATTTAATGAGGTTTCCTATCCAGGCGAGCATGTAAAGACTAATTGAGAAATGCTTTAAATAATTTCTAATTAGCACAAGTGCGACGATAATTGGCTCCCTAATCTGAGGAGTAATTAGCAGTGCAGTGTGTGCGACAGTGAACTCACTGGGTCCCGGCGTGTCCTTGGGGCCGCACGGCGGTGAAAGGGCAGACAGAGGCACCTTTGTCTACTGTCCCCTCCTGTGGGTGGCCCGTTGCCTAGAGAGATTCCGTTTTGTTTCACAGTAGCTGCTGAAGTAAACAGTCCCCCCCCCCATCACCCAACCCTCCAACCCAGTTCAAACCTTTCCCCACTACTACTTTGCTCAACAGAGTGTTTTCAATTCTGCCCCCCAGAGTGTACTTGCCTCAGGATTCTGCCCCCCCCCCCCCCTCTATCCCGTGGCCTCAGCTCTCTGCACAAAAGCTAAATGACTACAGGCCTGTTTCTTGCAGAGGGTCAGTCCTTAAAGGGCTGGGGCAGCCCTTAAAGGGGCGGTCGGAAATACGTTTGATCCCCCGCGTTGGATGGATGTTTCACTAGGGCCTCGCAGCTTTCATCTCTCACTTGAAGAACCTATTAAATGCCACAGGAGAAATGGAGCAGCTGAAAGCGAAAGCCGGCCCTCCGTCTGAACTCGGCTCAGCTTTAGCCTGTCGGGCTAATGGGCTATCGCTTAGGTCCGCTGCATCATTCCCGTAAAGGAGGCTACAATCTTCTCTTTGCATTGAATGGGAATATCCCCTACCTGGACCAGAACAGCTCCTTTTGGGACTGGATATATGGGTAAATCTCTCTTACTTTTATGTAGTAAAAGTTTTATGTACTAGTGAATAAAAATTTCTGTGTACAAATTGAATCAGAGAGAACTCCATAATTTTTCCCTGTGTCTGGATGGTGGCATGTTTCTCCAGACAGACCAGCCGTTGAGACCGTCATGGTGTTTCTCCAGAAAGCAGAGTATTCCAATGTACCTGTGAGCCGGCCTCCACAAGGGGACGGAGTCATGCTCCTTGCGGCTCCCTACTGGCTCGTTCTATCTCCATCTCTCTGGAATAGTGTAAATTGTTATGTCGCATTTTGCTTTGGCCCCCAGTAACCCTGTTTAAAGCTTTTCGTTATGTTTTGTCTTGTCCTCTGGAACGGTTTCTTTTTCCATTTTGTTTCTGTATCGCGCCCCTTGCTGTCCCTTCTGAAGAGAGAGAGCCACTGATATGCAGCTCTATGTCCATTTCCTGTGTCGCCCACCGTCCCGCACCAGGAGATTCTCACGGTGTCATGCGAGTTAAAACATCCAGCTGGCTTGGCTGGGATAAGACTCAATGTTTTCTTTTTCTGCCAGGAAGCTATATTTATATACAATGTTTGATTTCTCCTATCTTCATCGCTACCTTTAGTGACAATTTTTCAGTTGTGTTTAAAAACACAAAACAAAAAAACAGGACAGAGGATCCAGCGTCTCTTCTTGAGAATGATGCATCAGGATATTCAGCCAATACTCAATCACTTTTGCTTTCAGGAATCAAGCCCTGCAGACACAAGTCTGCACTGTCACCTGAAAACCTGACAGCATGGCCTACTTTCTGGATTCAACAGCACCCTTGCGCGGTTCCCTCTCTCTCTCTCTCTCTCTCTCTCTCTCTCTTTCACATGTAAAATCGAGCAGCTGCAGATGTTTCCCACATTGTCCAATCAGCTTCCAGAGCCAAAATTCTCTGATTTTGTTTCTCCCTGCGACCGTTTGCATTTATTTTTGGAGGGTTCTTGAGAGTTCAAGCTTCTGGTGCTGTTGTGGAACATCAATAATGTGGTTTTTATCTCCGTTCTCTCCCACCTGTGTTGCGACCAGGTATTACACGCAACAAAACATCCATTATGAATTCATAGCTGGCTATTGATTAATGTGATTAATAAGTAATAAGTAAACACATATTACACACAATGCTGGATATTAAAGCACTCCAACACTGCTAGCTATAATAGTTATTATATAAAATAATCATCAACGTAAATGACGCGTTTAACATATTCTGTTGAACCTTGGTGACTGATGTTAACTGAAAAGAACTGAAAACAAAGTGTTGAGACTCCTTGCCGAATCACTGCCTGTTATTATACCGCATTTCTAACATATACCAATACCACATTAGCAGTATATAGCGCCTTTCCACTGCCCCCTTGAGTGCTCTGCTCATCCTCTCATGCCCTAAGAAGGGTACTGTGGTTCTGATCCCTCATACCCAAAATGGACATCTTAAAAACCTCTAGACTAATCGAGTGGAGTGCTCGTCTTCCTGGTCCAGCGCCCCCTAAAGGCTACATTAAATATTTGTCGCACTTCCCAGGATCCCCGGCCTTCCTCCCGAATCTGATTGGGGCGGCATATGGAGAAGCGAGGCCCGCAGCATTCCGCACGGCCTTGTTCCTCCGACTCCGTCGCTCGCGTCTGCCGCCGATCTTTGATCTCTGTCTTCGGGGTTTTGAGGCAGGAGGCATCCGGAGCGAGGGGGTGTCACCTGCGGGCAGGCGGTGGGGGGGGGGGGGGCACTGCCCAGGAATTGTCCAGCCGTGGCCCGTTTGTAAGATATGCTGACGCTCCCGCGGACCCTGGTCGTCCCCTGGCCTTTCAGTGACATTTACGGGGCTCGTGCAAGGACATGCCCTTTTCCTCCTCTCCCGGTTTTTTTCCCAGCTAATCAGGTGGCTTCAAAAGGAGCCCGATAAGGCCATTGTTTGCGCTGACAGTGTCCCGACGATACGGCCTGGGAGGATCTCCGGCGATCGCTCCCCTTTTAAGCGGCTGCGCCACCAGAGGGACCTCATTACTCCAGTGCTTCTGGGTTAATTAGCTTGCCAAAACTCCGGCGGAGGATTTCGAGATAGAAGTGGGGGTATAAATAAAGCGACATCTGTATTTCCCAGGCAAAAAAAATGGTTCCAAAGTGCGTTTATTGCTCCTGAATACGTATCGACACACGGATCCCCCATGTGCTTCCATGCTTCTCTTCCCTAACCCATCCTTTGCCTTCTACACTGCTGGCTCACAGTAAACTTTACTCCCATGCCTTCTCTTCTCTTCTCTTCTCTTCTCTTCTCTTCTCTTCTCTTCTCTTCTCTTCTCTTCTCTTTCCCTCCCTCCCTTGCTCCCTCTCTCCCTCCCCCGGGCCGCTTTCTATACAACCGAACGATTCCTGTTCTGAGGCACCACTTTCTAATCACACATGCGAGCTCACGCTTCCTGTGGTTTTTCAGAAGCTGCAGTATCAGTGGAGGAGCCTCCGATCGGCTGGTGGTCTCGGCTGCGGCATGAGACCTACGGCGGTGCGTTGAATTATTTATGGCGGTAGAGGCAGCGGCGGCGGCCCAGCCGCTGTTCCCGCGGCACAGAGGGTGCTTGGTTTCGGACCGGGTGATCTCTGAAACGAGTCTACAATCACAGGGGAGCTGGGAAGCATGGCCTTATCTCACTGTCCCCCCCCACTTCCCCCTTGCCGATTGGCATCTCTCCTGGCCTGGAGTAACCACCAGAGGGGCCCCGGGCCCGTCTGTCCGGCATGCCGAGCCTCCGTTTTGATTCAGTGCCCTTTCAGAGTCGCCTCTTTCGAGTCCTGAAATCTCAACGGCCTCTAATTGGTCGTTTTCAAAAGTCATTTTGAAGTTAATGTAGTTTGGCAGTGAGAATGATACCTGGTACTGTGTTACCCCGTTAAAAAAGAGGCTCTGAGGCTGTGGTTAGATGATTATTAATGTCCTGAATACTGTAAGTGTTTGTAATAACATATGTCTGCGATCATAGTAACCTACAAATAATTCCCAAAACCCTTTATGGAAGTAAAGCAGACGTACACTTTTGACGGTGGATGAGCTCTGCGTTCAGAATACCTACAGGTGTCTGGAGCGCTTGGAGGAACGCTCAACAGGGGGCGCTCTTTGTACCTGCTTTGGAGAATGAGCTTAAAGGGCTCTGCTGCAACTCAAACACATGAGCATCAGGGCAGTCCTGTTTAATTTTCTTTTTTGTCAAGATCATCTTATTTTTTAATATTCACAAAGTGTAATTATCTGCACCTCTAGGTGTGTGGGGGGGGGGCAATGTTGAGAGGATTACCATTAGCCATTTTGTTTACCTCTTCATTGTTATGTAATGCGCAATATTAGGAAAATAATGGGACTGTCTATAAATTAAAAAAATCAGTTATCGTGGACAAACTGCTGTTTTTATAAGTTGTACGGCGGGTTTTTGAGCGATGCGGAATTGAACACGTGGTTCGAGCCTCAGCAGCGACAAGTGCCTCCCGTCTTACTGAATTACTCAGAGTCACAGTAGAAGCTTGACTCACTTAAAAAGCAACTTCAACTCATCTTGAAATATGTTTGCCTTAAATTTCGATAATGTACTTTTTAAAAAAACGTACGGCATCTGTGGTTAAGCGTCCGCACGCTGGGGTATGATACCGGATCTGCACTTCAGTTGTACTCCGAGGGACGGTACTCAGGAAATGATCAAGGACAGAAGGAACCGGGTCTGTTATTAAGGCCCCTCCCATCCTCTGTAAAGCGCCTCTGTGATCTAGCGGCACACAAAGGAGAGGATCTGAGCCGGTCTCATGCTTGTATCAGATACAGAGCAGCGATAGGAATTCTTAATCCTCTCAATACGGTTCTGTATCTGCTGACCGAACCTTCGGCGCCAACTAATATTGCCAGTGTTTCAACCTCCTCCTTGAATGCATTGTTTACACTATTTAACCCTCTACACCCGAGGTTCTGGCCCCATATTGTTTCGGATGCTTATACCGGAAGGTTGTGGGTTCATGCCCAACCAAGCCTATGTCATTTATGGTAGTTTGCTGTACCCCTGAAGGTGGTTAAGTAAATTTCTCCCAAAGATGCATATAGTCATTCGTCTGTTTTCCCTTTATTGTCTTGGTGTAATGAGCAGTAAAGCACCTTCCTGCACACTGGGAACCGTCAGACCCCGAGAGCGCCCTCACCCAGGCTGGTTTGCTATTGCATGCTATAATTTATTTAGCATTGTGTTTGCGCAATCAAAGAGAGCAGCTTTCCTTAAATGCTGGAGAACAGAGATTCCTCCTGTGGCACATAGTCATCCTTCCAAAAATACGGCTCACTCTTGCAACCCCCAACATTCCAGATCTCTGCTGCTAGCTGGGTATTATATTTGTGAATTAAAAATGTAGCGCTTCTTAGTTATGGAAAGTTATTTTTAATTTACCCATAAAACTATCAGGCATTCTTGCATTTCTTGGTTTTATTACTGCAGTTTTGTTTGACAGCATTTGCATACAGTTTCTGGAGATTAGTCAGCGCATCAGTAACTAATCATTTTATCTGGATCAGTCCTGTGATCATTGCTGTTGAAGCTAATTGCCCCAGGTGAGGTTCTTGTCAGTAAGCTGAGTTTTCCCGATTTACGCCTCGTTCTGGCTCCTCTCTTGCTTGGTGCAACAGTGTGAAAACAGCCTCTCACCAATGCTTCTTGCCTGTGAACAGTGACGACGCGTATAACTTTGCATTGGCCGGCAGGACGCCTGAATCAAGGTCCAATATAAATGGCTCGCGCAAGGTCATCCAGCAGCCCTGTCTCCTTCTGCATCATGTCGATGGAGGCTTTGTCTGCCCTGGCACTGCCTCCGTTATGCTGGTGGGTTTTCCTACTGGGACACATGTAAAGATGCTCTCACGGAATGGACACCGGGGGCAGCTATGAGCAGACCCATCCTTGGCTTTGCGTCGACCTCGTTCGTAAATGGCATCATTAAAGTATTGCGCCAAGACTGGAGACGGTTCTTCCTGGTCACGAGTCGATGGCACTGAATGGAAAAATAGCCCGCTGATCACTAGCCGACCAAAGGTGTGTTTCTGAGGAATTTTACTGCCTGAGCTTCGCAAGAAGATTTATGAGAAATTGTTAATAAACCCAGAGCCGGTGTTGGATCCGTCCTGCCAAGGCTGAGCCTTACAGTGGTGTAACCCTACCTCCGTTACTTTTGTCCTCGTCCATCTTTGCTCCAAGGCCACGTTTAATAGACAGAAACAAGCGAACGACAGAACCTGAAAGCTCTGCCGTGGCCGGGTTGCACGATGCGGATTTTCACTTGTCTGCTGTAACGTGCAGAACGGAACACAAAGAGGTGACGCACTAATCTGCATCTCTGTCTCTCGTTTCCGCTTGTATCCATTGTGTTTTACCCCTACATACCGTCGGTCCCTCCCCGCCGTATAGCTGAAGGCCGATCTCAGTGATGTAGCTACCCATGCAATTCTCTGCAGGAGTCAAGCAAAACTCACAATGGCGGAGAAGTGAGATTTGGCGGCGCGTGTTAACCTCAGATCCGCCTTTGCCGTTACGGGCGGAGACGCATCCCGGCGTCACAGCACAAAGGCTGCGTCCTCCCGTGTACGGTTGCGCTGAATTTCGTGCCAAAGCATTTGTTGTTTTCTTCAGCTTTGGAAGAGAATGCTTTAAAAAATCGTGTAAGAAGATAACATGATCTGTAAGCAGTGTGTTACAAAGAGAAGCGCTGATTCTCTCTAAGGCCGAAAGATTCGGCAGTAATGCAAATGTAAACCTTTACCTTAGTGCTGCGCCCATTTGACACAAATCACAGATACACTTCCAACACTAAAACTTCTACTCTGACATCAGCACCTGGGATCATTATCTGGAGAAATTGTCTTCTTACACAGCTGCTTGTCATCTGCTCCCTAGTCTCAATCAGCTTCTAATCTCTCTTGTTAGGGTCGGCCACACTTTTGACTGCTTAACTGTGACTGTATGGTCAAGCCTTTTCCCGGAGAACTGCGAAAACCGCAAAAGGACAGTCCACAAGCTTCTCGATGGCCTTCATCTCTTTGTACGTCTTTTATCTTCTTTCAGTGTCCCTTCATGCGATATCATGCCTTATATATTATATCGTTCTTGATGCGTAAATCCAAACGCGGCCCCTAATTAAAGCCTGAATATGATCGTATGAAATAATGCAGATATTCAAGAATGTATTTTTTTGCAGTAAATAATTAAAATCCCAAATGTGTTTCATCACTACTGGCCCTTAGTGAGAAGTGAGAATTCAAGAAAAGCACCATTTGGGTAAATGCAGCACTACTGCCTAATCTTCTACTGAGCTATATTACTGAAACGACATGCCTTAGACCAAGAAACAGGACCTAAACTCCCAGCCCTGTCGCCCAAAACCCTTGACTTAAAAGCTTGTCAGCGACTGATACTAAGACACACTGGTGCCTGTATGAGCTCATTCTCAATTCCCTTTGGTTTTAAAACCCGAAAATCCAAGTTGAAAGAGGCTGAATGTAAAGCGTTATTAGAATGGTAAGTGCGGATTCTGTACACCGATTAGGGTCTTGGGGTCTCTCGGCAAGCAGCCCCGAGAATCAGTCGGCTCTTAAAGCGGACCTGAGCCTTCTGAGTGGACACAGACGCTTGACCAGGCTCCGTTTAACTGCAGAGACGTGTCAAGTATTTCAACACTCTGGTGACCAGATAAACGCAATATTGAATGCATTGGATAAGATGAGATTAAAACATAATTTGTTTGCATTTCTGCCTTGGTTGGGTCTTTTATTATCTGTAATACGGTGTTATCACTGTCTCAATATTTACAAATAAATGTCCGGTGACACTTTAACTTGACAGAAGATGGACATTTTATTCATTTTAATTTTTATGTGATTAATGAACTGACTTAAATAACCTTAAAAAAAAAGGCCAAAAACAAAAGTTTTCAAGGTCATTGAGGAAAAGGCGGAGCTGATTGCGGCCCATCTGAAGATGCCATGGCATTCACCCAAAGTGAGCCTGCAACTTGAGCCCCTGTGGCGGTTTATTTGTGTGAGATTTGCCCCCGTGTTTTTGCTCCGGTGTTCTGCGGCGCTTGCATTTCCCGGCGACATCGCTGGCTTTGGAGAGCCATCTTCTCTAAACGGACCCTCCATGAGTCAGAAAGCGATTCATCATGTATTTTTCCTGCTCATTGCGGAGACAAACTCCATTACCCACAGAAGTCGCGCCCGCCGTTTCTGAAAACACGTGTTCGTCAGCCGCCAGATATTATTACATCCACAGCTGTGTCGCCAGGTTGGGCTCGGAGGGCAACCTACATACATCCTCCACTGATTGCGAATGCCGATATGATTTTGATTAGGAAATCAGATTCACCCCGCATTATGTACGTTTACCAAATAATCAGAATTATTATAAATAATCAGTATTTATTAAATGAAAACAGCCAACAGAGAATTAATTTTTCCATCAGACTTTTTTTTTCTTTCGTTCGTTCTTTTGCATTTTTCCCACAAAAATCTAATTGTCATTCATTCTCAGATTATGTTTTAATTAGAAATGTTAAAGATGCCAGTTTCAATTTGTTTCATCTAGCTAGTCTGAATATAGGCAAATAGTCAGAGTGCAGCAAAATATGTCATATTCATAAATCCTAACAGTGTTTTTCTTCTTTTAATTTTCGTTGTATTCGACTTTTGTACTCCGTCTCTCTTTTTTAATTGGGCTCTGTTTCGATACAGGAGGCTCTAGCCGTTGGCGGACTTTTTGCCGTTTTCATTATCAAATTAGCCATTTAGCTCTGACTAAGTAAACGCGCCATTTCTCCTTAATTATTTCTTTAGAAAAATGATCTGTTTCATTTTCAGCGGAAAAAAATAAATTAAATCTTCCATAAAACCGCCATGCTATTCATTGCGCTGGCTGCTATGTCTATGTTGTGTAGTCTTATTTAATTATATTCATTATTATATAAACAGGCCACAGGATAAAAATATCCTGGTTTGGCGTGGTTCTCAGAAGGCTAAGTCAATAATCGAAAACAATACCTTTTGGATATTTCACTATTGTGATCTGATTTTGATTTTGGAAAAAAAATGTTTTTCTTGAGTGTCCCATATTTAACAGATTTTTACTAGGCCTACACAAAATAATGCTGTGTTAGACATCTAAAAATAATATGAAAAAAAGACTTGCACGAATAAAAGGAAAAAACAGCGAGAGGGACCGTAAGACGCGCGGCAGCTGTTCAGCAGGAGCTCGCTCCGGGCGCCGCGTACAGTAGCATAGGACTTGAGCGTAGGCAGGACTCTGTGAGTGCGCCGGTAATTTAGGTCATTTTATTACTTACTGTACACGCCGGTAATTTCGGTAATTTTATTGCAGGGTTTGGCGATCCCCAAATTACGGCGCTACTGTCTTTGTGCGCTGCGCAATTTTGCTGTTTCTCCCCGTGATTGAAGTGAAATGGAAGCCACCGGCTCCGTTTTCCCAGGGAGACAAACGGCGGCTCTTTAGGCGAGTTTCCGCCCCTTTCTCTGTTACTTTACCGCGGCGTCGCTCGCTAAACGGCTGAATGCCTTATACCCTGTTTCAGTTTCAACCGTGCGACAGTTTCAACTAATCCGTCATTTCCAGTAATCATCTTTACCCTATTTTATGCCGATATGTAAAATCAGAATTAATGTGATTTAAATCCCATTAATTTGTTCAAAAACTACAATTGTCAAAATTAATAACGCAATTGACAAAATTGCATACATTATTCTTGTTTTTCAACCATATTACTTAATTGGAATGCGCGTTTATTCTGATATTTTTCCACTTTAATATTTATACATTATTCGCAAATAGCAGTGATTTATACAGGAGTTCCCTAAGGCAAGCCTTTATTTGCTGGACCTGGATGTTCTCACTTTGCTTTGAGCAGTAACAAACGGCGGTGTAAATCTTCCCTGATTATAGTCAAACTGTTAAGGCCCGATCAAGGTCTGAAAAGACTGAAACAAATAGCTTGCCTATTTACCATGGAGACTGGGGACCGTATTCTCCGTTTCTCTGGTAACCAAAGCCTCTTTCTATAGCTTTAGCTATTGAACTCCCTGGTAGAGACAAAGGAGAAGCCTGTGCTGCTAATTTCTTATCTGAAATATCCCATTTTGTCCTCGGTTTGACGGTAGCCCACACAGAAATAAGGGACAGTGATTCACGTCCACGCGTGTTGACGAGGCTCAGCGGTCACCATACCTAGAGATCGGGGCCCGGGGCTGCCCGTGTGCTCCGGGGGTCCCTGCTCCAGCGGGGCTCCCGCTCACACTCTTCCTGGGGGAGAAAAAATAGGAGATAATTCAGGCTAACGGGGATAGAGCTGGGTGTGAGCCGATCAGCCATCTAGGTGACGGGGTCTTACGGCTGTCAGTCTGTGCACTTTGTGCTAATTTGAATCCATTATAACAGAACAGAAAAAAACACGTTTTATATACAATATCCTATATATTTTAATTTTCGTTTTCCGTTCTGTGCGGGGTAGAATTCTACACATTCAGAATGGAAGACATTTCCCCACTGTATGTTCACAATTAATACTAGTAAAATAATAGTAAAATCGTCTTCACTCTATATACCATGAAATGATGTCGCCAGGTGGCACTTATGGAAGCCAAAAAGTTGTGTTACTTGGGGAAATTCATTTCTTTTTTCTTCTTTTCTCTAATTATACTTCTACCTTCTATAATTAGTAATTAAAAGTCTTAAAAGACATCTACATATAGTTTTTTTTCTTATTTTGCATCTGAAGAAAAATAATAAAAAATCAGTAAGATACAATGTAGCAACACTGAAAAAGTGAAATAGTGTATATTTGCTATTTGTATATCCTGAATAATTCTCCTTAAAGCATCTTATTGGCTCAAAGAAGATGATACTGAGAGTGTTTGAGCTTACGTACAACCATAGCTGTGGATTCCGGCAAAATCAGATCTGATGAAACCATGAAGACTTTAGGATTGATATTTCTGAAATCGGTGCATTAGTATTTAGTGTTTTTTGTTTTTTTTTTGCTCTAATCGTTATTACTCCTGATAATTGCCCGATGGAAAAAGATACTAATATGTTATTTTATCACACATATGAATACTTGCTTAATTAAATTCCTGAAACATTCAATGAGTTTTGGCTGCTAAATGCTGCACTGGGCTGGACAACCACCTACTGTCATTTGTCTTCCCAAAATTTACAAAAAACTAAACACAAATAAAGAAAACTGCGGCACACTGTTAATTAAACTCAGTGGAGACGACACGTCAAACAAACAGACATTAATAACAACAAGAGTGTAATATTTTAACCACAAATATATGTGTGAGGAAAATAAAGTGACTTTATGAAGAGAATCGGAGTGGAATCTGAATCCTTCAGGAGTCTCTAACATCCCCCCCCCAGATCCAGCCTCCTGCCACCTCCCCTCCTGACCGGCGTCCACGGCACTTAATTGGAATGTAAAATTTTGACATCATTGTTAAGACCGCTACATTTTTTACCTTCTGAAATAGGCAGAAATTTCAGCAACCCTTAAAAAGTAGTGGTTCCGCCCCCCCACACCTCCCCCCCCCCGCACCCTGGTCTTTTTCATCAGCTATAAGTGCATGCAGATTATCCCACTGGGCCACAGTTACTTCTCGCCAATCAGCTTTTCAGAGCAAATTGAGACGTATAGAATTTGCCATTGAAATGAGTGATTTGATGTGAATGAAGGAGACGGTGTGTGTTGTAAATCAGGCCTGACAGGGTAACGGAGGGGACTGACAGAGGACTGTAATCATGGCTGACATCCTCTGCAGTTATTGATCCAGAGTCTCCATAATCCCCTTCACATAACACAAGCAATTTCATGTAATACCTATAATAACAGCACATTCAGGCTCAAGTATCCATCAGGGGCTTCTATCTAATAGGGAGGTGAAGGTCTCTGCGATGGTGCATTGCGGGCTATTCACATGCACCCATCACTTTTTGCAATTTTTCCACACTTTTGATGAGATCCAGTTAAAAAAAAAATAAAAATAAACAGTCTTCAAATGTCAAAGAAAATTAAGAGCTAGTTTATGCACTTTTGGAATATTCCTCATCTTGGGAAGCTAAAGGGGGGATGCCGGGCCGGCAAGTGTGGAAACGTCACCGGCAGGACGGCGCCTCGCCTGCGCATTTGCACTTTGGCCCTGGAGATCGCCGTGATGTCACTGACCAGGGGGACACGCCCCTGGGAGGGTCTTCAGCGGGGGTCACCGTGCAGACCGCTGCCTCCGTTCAGCCAAACACGGCATTTTTCCCAGCACCAAACACAAAGACGCCCTCATATTGTTTTAATTAAAATATAATGGCACTAAATATCAACACAGTCCAGATTCCCTCCTTTTATTAGAACAGCAAATCAATTCTACGCTGATTTCACACACAGTGTATTTAAGTTATGCTATTAAAACAACATTTATCAGAAATACCAAACATACTTATAATAGCCTTATCTTTTTTATACATAGTCCTGTTTCTCTCTGCATAGATGTGATATTAACTTCATACCTAATGACATGTGATCTTTTTTTCAAAAGGTATAAATCATTGAATTTGATGCTTTAAAAACAGTCGGATAGTCCTGATCCCTGCTCTGAAACCTCAGGGAAAAGGGAATAAGCACCTTTCGGAATTCCCAGGTCAGACTTCTGTAGCTGAGAGCAGGGGTGGGACTGGGGAGGTATGACGGGTGGGGTAGCAGAGGCGCCCCCGCTGCCAGCGGCGGGATCCGGATGCCCCGGCACTGATTACCGCGGTGGAGTCGGCGGTGCAGGTCCCGCGCCTGTGATGTTCGCGCAGCCTCTGTGTTCCCTTTGTGGATCATTGCTCAGCCTTATCAAAGTGCTGCAAGGCTGCTCATTAATATATAGTCCAGGCTTCTGGCTTCCATACATCACTGTCCTGCTTCGGAGGCGGGCTAATCACTCAACTATTATCAGGCAGCCAACAGAAGGCAGGCAATCACGCCCGACAGCAGAGAATCATGGGAGATCAGCCGGGGTTAAACGAGGCTGACAGTCACGATAATGATGATTTGGCTATAAATTAAGATGTGATGATAAAAACAGAGGAAAGACAAACAGGGCCTTCCCTGCCCCCTGATCCGGGGCAGCTGGGTCTCTGATGTGTCCTCTTCGCCCCATTCTCTCCTCGTTAAATGCGGCCGTAAGGTCCCGGGTGACGGGGCGCTGGGGCTCAGCGGGGTATTGGAGTGCCGGCTGTTGGTGGGGCTTTGAATGGAACAGACCATTTCCTTCACTTCTGCACTGGAGATAGAGTGACAGCGTCTGATGGAAGAGTTGGAAAGTTCCAATAGCCGACAGACACTCGAGTGAGATGGGAAAGGGGGAAGTGGAATGGGATTGGGTGGGAGAAAAGGGGGGGGGGGGGGGGGTTTGAAAGGGGTTTTAACCAGGGGGACACGGGGAAAGAGCAGTGTTGTAAAACTGGGCTGGGCTAGCATTTTTTTCCCTGTTTCCCCCCCAGGAGGGAGGGACAGGAAGCGAAAAA
>JAODKE010000085.1:184063-196729 GCA_026779605.1 Mormyrus hasselquistii
AAACTATATTAAATAAACACAACAATTCATTACTATACTCATTTTTTTCATCTTCACCAATTATGGTATACAACAAAAAAGACAGCAAATACCTTTAATATAACAAAAGGACGTTAAACCTGCTTAAGCTGTCTATGACCTGTAGTGTAAATTAACTGGGATGGGGACAGATGAGTGTTCTGAATGGCAGAATGAATGAACAAGTTTGATGGCCGATTATGATTGGCTGAGTGAGCCTTGACCCGCCCTTCATCCAACGCCGCTCAATCACCTTCATTCTGCTGTGCAGCAAACCTGTGCCGGCTAGCTTCAGACGGCTCTGCTGAAAGGATTCTTTTCCCCAGACACGTGGTGCGATACCCCCCCCCAATGAATATTCATCTCCAGCAAGGCCACGATCAATCGATTGCCAGAACGCGTGCTGGTGACAGCAGCACGCCACCGCCGATTCTCTGAAGGAAGCATCACACACAGAAGCCCTCAACAGCTACCACTGCATATGCACAAAGGGAGTGATGGCGTTTCCCATCAGCCTTTGGCCCACAGCCTCTGGGGTTGTTGCAGTCAGCTGGGCTGTGCAGATGTGATCTCTCTGACTTTTGACCCCTACAGCAGCCTGGTGCACCTCTACTAAAAACTATAAACAAACTGTACTCACTCTACACACTAGTCATTCTCAAAGAACCAATTCTCAATACGCAATTAGTGCTGTAATTGAATAATTGATCAGGTATGATTTACAGTAAATTGAAAAAGGGCGACACGGATCCCATGTGTGACGTCTGTAAAACATCTCAATAAGCCATGTTCCCCATCGGCTTGCACCGGCAGAGGGGGTACCGCCCGCCTGCTGACCTCCTCGGCCTGCAGACTGTGCTTCAGGCAGACGCTCCTGTGAGCGTGAGGAGAAGCACCCCGAAATGGTCTGCCCCCACATAAAAGCTCCCTTTCAAGTTGTGAACAGCCGTGAAAGCCAGCGGTAGCTAATACACTGCTCCCCTTGGCAGCGATAGCTCCGGGTGAGCCAGATGTCGCATGAAAAAAATGACTCAAACAGATCTGGCCATGAGGCCAAGGCGGACTTAGAGCTTACCCCCCCCCCCCCAGCTCCAGGGGAATCATGTTTGGACAGGACATAGTTCTTCATCTTTAATTTTAAACACAAAAACAATCATTTTATCATAGTATAAATAGTATCAAATAATACTTAGGAAAGTCCCTGGTTAGAAGGGCCAGGAAACTCATTCCTTTGCTCAGACAAAAGAATGTTTATTAAAAAAATTTTTAAATCACTCATTCATTGCTGCTACATCAATGCATGGGACACATGAAGGCAATCACCCAAAAAAGGGCAACAGCCAAGAATTACAATAAGTCCTTTAAATGCCACTTTTTTTGCAGACTGCAGAACAGAAGCTACATCAGACTGACCTGGAAGTGGAGACCGTTAAAAGAAGAGTGCTTATTACCACTCAATATTTATCCTTACGAAGGCTATTGCCATGGAAATTTCCCCATTCATCGCCGATGGCCTAGGATTCGGCTTGAAAATGTCACGCCTTTTTCTCAGAATGATATTAGAATTTTCACATTTTTTTCCCTTTTAACTCAAAGACTACTCGTTCCTCCGGGACACATGAGAAACTGTATTATTTGTGTTGTGTTGGCTTCAGCTGGGGCTCGCGGCCAACGGAGACACGTAGGAATGGGGTCTCAGATATCCCATCAGACTCTGCAGCGCTAACCGAGGGCATCTAAGAAAAGTAGTACAGCTGGAGAGGATCCATGCAAGACCTCACTCCGGGAAGCGGAGAACCATGACTTGTTTAGCGTTAGGTTATTTATAACCCATCAACCTCACCCCCTCGGTTTCACTCAAAATTATCCACCCTCATACTAACGCAGGCCACAAACAAAATAAAAAGGAATAAGGAAAATTCACAAACTAACTGGAGTCTTGCACCTTAAAACGTAAAAAGAATTGACTTGCGATACATTTTAAGCAGGTATCCGTGACCTTATAGGAATCTGTTTAATGTACAAAGAAAAAGGGGGGATCAAGGGTCATCCCATAGTCAGGTGACACACATCCCTTCTTCCTGCAGGCCATGAATAGTGAAAGTGAATTCCCTCCTAATTTGTAACATTACACATCTGCTGGAAAGGATTAAAGAATCCTGCGGTATTCAAGGTGCCTCCCAGCCGGGTCTTGCCCCATCCCCCAGCCTTTTATAGTAACTAATAGCCTCTCGTATCAGAGCTTTGTTAATCCCTAATTGAATAATGGCAATGTCGTGCCCAACAGATGACACTTCAGGACGACAAATCCCCAGCAGTCTCAAGCTTTTCCTTAAGGCCCCAAACTCCAAGAAAGAAAGCATGCACCTCAATCCATCTTCTGGAAAGTAGTACAGGGTCACTGTTCGCCTGGAGTCTCTCTCAGGAAGCGCAGGGCAGGGGAAGCCCTCTAGGAGATACATACACTGTGGGCAATGCAGAGACACCAGTTCACTGAAGTGTGTGTTTCTGGACTGCGGGAAGAAAGCTGCACAAACAAGGGGAGAGCTCGCGGATTCCACACGCAGCCGGAAGTGGGAATCAAACCCAAGACCCCCCTAGCAACAGTGTTACCCAACCTACAGGCAATTAAAGCAACATTTGTGAGAGATACACCCACGTACATCCTCTGGGTCTTCAAAGAACATAAAGTCTGTGCATCATTATGCTACGCAAATAAGATCTAACTGATGTGTCATAAAGGAGGAAGAGAGAACCATATTACTGGTGTTTTCCGTACATATGGAGGAAGAGAGGTCCACTATTCTAGAGTTTTCCGTACACATGTGACCAGCACGACTCCCCCTGGCCCTGTCCCAGTCTTTCAGACAGGGACAGAGCCCTGTACAGCTGACACATTACGCTCGTAATCGTTTTCACAACATTCATGTATCTGAATAGGCGATCGTCACCAAGTGTGTGTTTCTTACAGCTGCGTGTCATCGCCACCGGCACACAGGACCAGTGCTACAGTTACAGCCCGCGTAGGTGTAGGGGGAATTAAGCGGAACTAGCTGATGGGTCATCCGTCGCGGTAGTTGATAATTTGCTCTGCTCCGGACAGCCCTGGCACTGGGTTCTGGCTTCCCGGTTGCCGACCCCATCCTCTTGAGCTACACGTCTCATCGCGTCATCGACCTCTGTGGCTCACCAAAACAACCCAACAGCAAAAACCAAAAAAGAAGACGAGGAGAAAACTGACAAATAAGAGAAGAGGACTGGATACTGGCCACTGGTCTAAAAACCAGCAAAGGCCTGAGGTAAGTCTGCGATAGAACAAAGACGGGAAAACACTGAACGCCAAGACCCACTGACAGAACAAAGGTAAACGTACCTTCACATTGTAACAAGAAATTTAATGTATGGGTCGAAGGATGCTTCTCTGCTAACATCATGCACATCCCGTGCTAAGGCTAATCTCACGAATGACGGAGGACGTCAAATTTTCTGCAACTCCGCGCCCGCCCATTGGACTAACCCTTCAAGGACAACTGAAAGTGGACAGCTTTTGAGTAGCGGATCTGGGGGGGTTGGTTGGTATGCTGGGAGGCTGTAAAGAGGACAAGATGAGTGGGAGTGACTGCGGGATGAAGGTGCAGACCCAAGGGGCCAAATTCCAGCAGCACCACGAAGCCAAGGCGCATTGAGTCCAAATCAAAAACTGTCGACCAGAGGGGACGGCGTCCCCCGACAATAAAATCTGCTGACTTGGGGGAGGGGGTTGATTGTGTGGTCCGGATTCAACAGTTTCAGTCCAGATGCAGACTGGAGTCAGCCAGTTGGTTACTGCTGATGTAGAGCGGCAGCTGAGAACCATTGTGGAAATTCAGGGGAAACAATCGGCTAATAAATATTCTTAAAAAAGACACATTCCATGACAAACAAATTAAAGGCTGCATATTCTTATTTTCCAAAAGACCGTGAGCATGAGTATAAATGGTGACCCCACCCGGTTCAGCTCTCATTCGCTCACACTTTATAGGAAACATCAGAACAGCATACACATCCTCCCATTAAAATCCACATGCTTCTGCTTCTATGGGATCTGCTGTACCCAGCGATGCTCACTCTGTCCCCGTGTCCCAGAGTGTCCCAGATGACCATGGGCACGTCTGCCATTTAGACGTCAGCTCAGCGGGATGGACACGATCAGGACATCCGGGGACACAGCAGGACCCTTTTCCGGCTCGGACGTCAGAGAAAAAGGGGCAAATCAGCCTACGGTGGCTCATTCCACCTTGCCAATGGAATTTATAGCATCCGTGTACTGACTCCTCAAAAAATATCCCTAGCCGTACTGTTCAAAGAGCAGGGATTGAACGGTAACCCACATCCTGCTAAAATAAAAATGATATAAGAAGCCAGACACTTCTGTCAGCTGCTGTTATTGTTTTGCAACATCAGTGCTATGCCATGGCTCGTCCTTGGACACACCACCACGTCACCGCAAAAGCCCCCGCCCGCGTCTGCTCTCGAGCCGCCGGGAATGACGTCACAGCGTGCCACTTGACAGGACGGAGGAGGGGAGGAGAGGGCCAGGACCGAATCGACAGCCAGATGCTGAGGAACGGCTGATTAGCTCACGGTAACCGGGTCAAGCGGCTACCCTGTGTGTGGGCATTCGTTCGTTTAAAGCTAAGAAAAACACAACACACGCAAAACGAGCGTCAGGAATGGCAGGGAAAGTTTCATTTCGGCGCCTTTGTATCAAAAAACGGCCAGGACTTGCTGGTAATGACTTTGCGTTTCAGGCCAAAAAAACAGGTTTCAAAATGACCGATGTCACCTCAAAGTCCCCACCCTCAGTCCCCCAAAAAACCCGGGTGTTTGCGCAGGTCACTAAAATTAAGTGCATGCGGCCGAAAGCATGGATTCCACCTGAGAAAATGAGAAGGGGGCTACATTCCACTCGGCTTCAATCTCTCCTGCTTGGATAAAACCGTTGCGCTCGTCGGTCAACGACAGATTTAAATACCGCAGACTGACGCGGCAGGACGCTGTCAGTAAACAGGGGACGGACATGCCATTCGATATGCTCGCTCCTGGGGGGGTAGGGCAATAATGGGATTTGAAGTCCATGAGAGATGCCTGAAATATCCTCTCTGTCTCCCTAGCTGGTGTCACAGGATGACTGCAGCTTTGCTCTGTTGGAGGTGGTGTAACAGTCCCACACAGAGGCTCCAGAGTCAGTGCAGACTTGGGGGGGCTTGTATCGTTTTCTCCTCTACAGTTTGTTTCTCAAACTAATAGAGAGATGCTGGAGAGGGGGGGGGGTCTCTTTTCTAATCAGAAGTGAGCATGACTTCAGACCTTTGTCCGGTCTCATTCATCAGAATCCATCACATGTTTCTCAGAAACCTGGAAATTCTGCCCTCCAGATCCTACAGCCCCGCCCCCTGGACAGAAGTCAGGCGCTATGAATCTCTAGGCAACAAACCATGCTGCATTAACAGAAACATTGAACCTTGGGCCAGGTGGGGCTTTGCTATACTCAGAGGTATCATGTTATCATATCAGCCTAGCCCCACACACACACACACACACACACACAAGCAGCTTCTGGCTGATCACACAATAAGCACGGTACATTAACAGCACAGGATTCCTCATTGCTCCTTATCTTTATAATAATATTGCCTCCTCAAATGACTCGCTACTGCCTACCAAGGACTCGCCCAGGACCTGCGGCCCTGCAGTTCTAGCAAACATCCCAATGCCTCTCAACCAGTGAAAACCACAGACTGGGAATCAGCACCAAACTCATCCCTAGTGCTGGACTCATACCCAGCATCAGACTCATCCCCAGTGCCTGCTATCCCAATAGCCTTCCCAAGCAGTAGGAGTGGAAAGCCAGGGAACAGACCCCTCCCACCCCCACTGTGAAATGCCCCTTTCTCCATTGGCGAGGGGACAAGGGTACTGGCACTCACCTGCAGTTTGGCGGGGGGTCTAGCGTGATCTCGGCGAGTTCTTTCTGAATCCTGAAGAAAGAACAGATAGATAGCCGCTTCAGGGCTGAGCAGAAACCAGCCGACTGCCCGAGACCGTACGACACAGAAATGCATGAATGCCTCAGGAACCCCATTGTAGAGGGTCGCCACCAATGCCCTCCTCACCTCACACACAAACCACAAAGACCACCAGCAACCTATTGTCGAAACTGTAAAGTCATTTTCAAAGAAAAACCTTTCCGGAGACACCGTTACAGAGACGCACAGGGATTTTTCCCCGGTCGCCGTAACAAAGGTGAAAGACGTCGATATTTACCGACGCCTCCATCTTCAGGAAATGGATAAGAGGTTTTCTCGTTAATAAGTCGCCGTTCGTCAGCTCTGCCGATGTCGCATTCCCTTAAAGCCGCGCTCGCGTTACAGCGCATCGCGTCTGTTATAAAGGGGGCGCCGGCGGGCCAGCGTTTAAATCCGCTGCTGTGCCAGCTTCTGTTGATTTAGTGAGGAGATACTTATGGCTTGGGGGGGGTTGACATGAACCAAAAAAAAGCCCAGATAAGAAGAATAGAAGCAGCAGAAGACAAAACAAGCACTTGTAGCAGGAAATGTAACACTAAATCAGCCACATCACAGAGCGATCCTGGCCCCTTGAGGACCGGGGGGATTCACCGTACCCGAAAATGGCAGGCTGACTCACTCCATCTGCAGGGACACCAAATGGGAGAGGGCCCTGTTTTTTCTTTTACTGAGCCTGCTGAAGCTCTACAACATTAAAATGTAATATAAAAGGGAGGGGCTTCATCCTCACAGAGGATGAACGGTACATTCTGGAAAGTTTCTGAAAGGCCCAGCAACATCACCCATGCTTGTTACATAATCTTGTCTTAGCAGCGATTCTCTGGAGGAAAGAACAGGAGGTCGGTGTGTAAAATATAAAGGCCCACATGGATTCATAAATCCGTACCCCATGTCTCTGTCCTCAACGGCATTTTTAAAAGCAGGTCTCAGAGTTGGGATCCACCCCTCCATGCACCCATAGTCCCCTCTGGACTTACCGCTTGGCACTGGTGGAGAGTTTGGCCGCAGTCTTGCTGGAAATCTTGGTCTCCTTCTTCTTGGGCTGCGTCTGGTCCCTCTCCTGCTCCGGAGGGACCGACTCTCGTTGCTCAATATCCGAGCTGCCCCCGCTTGTACTGGGACTGTCGTCCGGCCTCTGGACCTCGTTGGACATCCTGGTCCTGCGGCCAGATGATGGAAACGGTCCAGGGAGGGCAATCGTGAGGTGTTTAACCTCAGAAATCCACCTCTTATTCATCCTCCCCACCACAATCCCTCCTCACTTGTTCTCCTTGTATGCCAGCCATCCAGAGTCTTTTATGTGGCTGGAAAATCTTTCATGATATTGTCAGTGTCTAAACACATTTCCAAAGAAACTGAAAGTAAAACAAACTCTGAATTAAATGGAGCTAAAGAGAATGAACTATCCTTCCTATTTTTTAACCACAAGCTAGTTTCACATCTTGATTGTGACTCTTGCTTTTACAGTTGTCTTCTACAGGAGCTGTTATTAAACTATTCTTTCGTTTTCCATCTTAAAAAAAAATCCAGAAAAACAATAATTTCAGAAAAGACACATTTGCGCCAGAAAAACCAGTCAGTAATGTATTTACGTATAACTGGGGACTACTTTGAACTTTCTGTTCAGAAAACTTGGAAGCTGCTTTTTTTATATTATGAAGCGGAAGATTAAGTAAAGCAACGCAGTATAACATATCATAGGTAATTCAGAATGAGAGCTCTGTCTTGGTAATTTATTCGGGTGGTTTAAAGGGAAGTCATGCATGCAAGCTCGGCTTTTCCGGTGGAAATTCAGGGAAGATGTGTGTAAAACTACACACCGTCCAATATTATTACACAGATCACACTGACTTGCAACCTGCATATTACACACACGTACATATATATATATATATATATATATATATATATATATATATATAAAATATTATAAAGTTGTCCCAGCAGCGCGGCTCGTTCTGACCGATGCAGTCCCTCAGATGCGCTTTGGGGTATAAGCCAGGGTGAGCAAAACATAAAATTGTTACAAATGATCCCATCGCCAGGCTGCCGCTTGTTTTGGAAATATGCCCCCGGTTTTTAACGCGGAGCTGTCAAAATTCCCCGAGTTGGATAGCTAACTGCAGGCGGACAGGGGGGGGGGGCACGGACGGGGGGTTTTGGGGGGGGGGGGGGGGTGGGGTGGCGGTCGCCGGTGGGGGGAGGGGGGGGGGGGGGGGGCGGGGGGATTGTAAGGCGTTTTAACCAGCGGGACACTGTGAAAGAGCAGTGATGTAAATCTGGGCTGGACTAGCATTGTTGTCACTGTATCTCCCCCAGATAGAGAGGACAGGAAGCAGAGAACAACCAAGCTTCACACAGAGAAAAGAGCGCCCTTTATCAGATTACCTCTGGAAGCACCGACATATCTGTTTTTATTCCGGCGTGGGGAGGAAGGGGGGGGAAGGGGGGCATACAAAAATTACACAGTCCTACAAAAACAGACCCGAGGTCAGTCTTATCGGGCCGGAGCTGCTCGCGTCATGCTGGAAATGCAGCGTTTCGCTTTACCCTGGAAATACCAGAGTAAACATAATGAGCAGTTGATGGTTCTTCAAAAGGGCCCCGTGACACAGTCGGTGCAAACCTAAGAGCCTATACAAAAAAAATCCTAATCAAGTAAATGACACACTGAATCTGACTTATTGAATTTCTATTAGAGGTTTATTGTATTTCACAGTTATTTTAGCACTGGAAACAGGCAAAGGAAATAATGCGTTATGATTCTGCTTAATATTAGCTTTTGAAATCCAGTTTAATTACGGTGTGCGGATTGAAATACCCGTTATTATCAATATGTGGACCTTGAGACAAGCGCTTTTTAGTGAGAATTATTTATTAAGATTTAAATGTGCCATTTTAAATATGTTGCAGGGGCTTTCATTGTGCTTTCACTTTGCTGCTTTTCTTCACACTCTTGCAGTCCTACTATTTGTTCTTTTACTTTTCACATGCATGGTGAGTACGCCCGGCGCCCCCTGTGGCAGAATAGAGCAGCGTAGTGCAGCGATCAAACAGTAGATGATTCCTGGCATGAAAAGGCCAGAGACACAGAGGAAAATCCTGAGCTGCATCCTGTAAAGGCGAAATATAAAATCAACTTGGTTGGAAACTGCAAAAAATACGTGAAAAATGATGCATGTGTGAACGTCAGTCAGCATCAGGAGCTGGGATTTGGGGTCTCAGAGCAGGAAGAAGGTGCCTGTATGTGTGTGTTTCTGTGGGAGAGCGACTTCCTGACTGTACCGCTCCTGTGCCCTAAACCCCGGAGGCTGTTACTGTCTCCTGTGCCGCCGTGCTCTGTTGCTGGATGAGGGTGGGGGTCAAAGGTTAAACAGACAAAATGCCCGTCCCCTTTCACTCCCTGCCAGACAGAAAATGCCTTCAGTCCTTTCTTCCGCACCAGCGATTTCACTGCCCCTCCCCACCCCTCGGTGACCCCTGACCCGTGGGTTTCATCTTCCCCACACGCCCGACTCCGCCAGCACCGTGTGTGATCTCCCTGCCGCCCCTGTTACTGTACTGTTCTGGGATCAGTCGCTAACAATACCCATCTGACACCCAAACTTTTACAAGCGGCTGGATGGAAAAGCGATGTTTGCAATCTCTGCGTGGCTCGGGGCCCATAATTATGATGTTCAGTTATTTGGAAAATTCTCATTTTTGTTGACTTGCTGTCCATCGACATTAATTCTATGCATTATATAAAGAGCATAATGTGCAAAAAGGTTTTTGTTAATGAGATTCTCAGTCATGACGAATGAGAGACACCCCCCTCCCATACTGCTAATCATTGGTCAGTCACGACTAACAAGCAGGTTGGCTGTTCAGGTCCAGAACCTTCTCTTTCAGCTGGCCCCTCCCATCTCCCCCCCCCCACCCCCCCCAAACGACGATGCGCTTCATTATTCATGTGCTATTTTTCTGCTGGGGCTGTATGTGCATCGAGGGTTGACATAATCACAGACGTACAGGTGGTTCCCATGAGGCGAAGGTGGCACCGGTGCGGGGGGGGGGAGTCACTGAGGGTTCGCTCCCCAAGCCTGATAATCACCCACCGAAAATGAGAAAGAGTGGAATTCAATGCAAACTAATGCCTTCCATACAATTACTGGATTAATAATTTTATTCTATTACGGCGGCGCGGAGAGACGGAGAGGACATCAGAGTGAAGATCTGCAGCTGTAGTACATTTCTAAATGCCTAGTTAAGGGGGGGTGCTGGGGGTCAGGAAACTTAATTATACCGTAACTAGATAGAAATTGCCAAATGATAAAAAGAAACATCCAGACGGATTCGGCAGGAAATTACTGCATTAATGATGTCGCAGTACGCCTGTTTTTTCCTTACAATGCTAAAGGAGACCCGGCTCTGGGCCCCCGAGAAAAGTCCCACTCGGCAACAATGCGTACATGGCGGTGGGGGGGCGGGGGGGGCAACGCCATTTACAGAAGATACGTCACTTTTCATTACGTCCCACCGCGAATGGGAGTGGGAATGAAATATGCTTAATGGCATTACCAGGGAAAATTTATTGTTTTTTTTCTTCTTATTATCGATTTTAACAGCTGTAGGTGTGTTGTTGGTATCCAGAGCAAATATGGTTCGCCCTCCACTTTTGATCCCTGTTTCTGCAAGAAAAATTCCATCCTCCTCCACTCAAAATACATAACCACATATGTATGTCGACTTGTCAGTTTCAATGGAAACATGGAAAACAAGGCAGCAGATAGTGGCTGGGATGTATGTAGGTCTGTATAGCCTGTGTCTGCTCCGTGTCCCGCTGTCGGGTGTGTAATATGCCCCACTGAAATGTCATGACCACTGACACTGTAATTCCAGAACTGGTCCCGGTCAATTAGCCAGGAGTCATTTGTCCCTCACTATGGAATCGGAGGCGATTAGACCTGACAGGAGGCCGGTCCTGGGGACACTCGCCCCTGTGACTCTCGAACCATGTCTGGATGGGCGACGCCACGGATTCGGAATGCAGCCCGACCGCAGCCCGGAAACACCGCCGCCCCTCCAAAACCGAAACTGAGGCCCAACCAGACCCGGAGTCTTTCAGGACCGGGACCGGCATCTTCCTTGGACGCATGGCCCATGCGGGAAGGAGGGATCGAGGAAGGATGAATGGGGGGGAAGGGGGGGACAGAGGGAGTGACATTTGGGTACGGAGCACACACGAGACGGAGGGGGTGATTTCGTATTCATGCGATGCAGATTAATCAAGTGGCTCTCGCTATCCAGGTCTAGCTACCGCCATCACCAATCTGCATATCTGCATATTATGGACCAAAGGCTGGCTTTCATTTCCTACTAGAGCAGATAGTAATCACCTTGTTTAAACAGGGGGGACAGGACTGATACTTGGACCGCAGAAGGGAGGCGCTGATTAATGCGCCGCTCCCACGTGCATTTTCATTATGGTGGGAGTGATGGGCCTGGGGGTCGAGGCCCATACGCAATTTATGAACCTGATTGATTTATTTGTTGTTTTGGTTCGGGAATCAACGTGCCTTAAACCGCCCGCAAAATGCATTTAATGCCAGGAGGGTGAGGGTCTTCCTTGACCGTTAGGTTGAGGATAATCACAGGGGTGGGGGTAGTAAGGTCAAGCCACATGCCCTGAGTGTGTGGTTTATGTCACGCTGAATCGCGGTCATGTAATACACATCATCATCTCACACATTTTTGCTAATGACACCTATTGTGCCCCTGGGAGAATCTTAATAGTGCCACTGTCGTAACTTATTTTTAAATGAAAAACTGATGGGCGGCGTGTAGACTTGGTCCTGTGGAGCCACCTCTGAGATGCCCAGGGGGAAGTCCGGAGGTTACACAGGTTGCTCACGGTATGCCAAGGGACCCCACAATGGCGCCTTGCTTCTTGTCGTGCCAAATGAGAAAATTAAATTGTTGCTGCTACAACTCTGCCCTGTGGGGGTGACATAAGCTTCCCTACACACGTGGAAAAGGCCTTCTTAATTAAATGTTACCGATGGGGGAAAGAGTTGTTTTTTTGCAGTTGAGGCTCTGCGGCAAAAAGTCAACAAATTCTAGCGGTTTGGAAAAAAAGTTTTTGAAAGCAGTGATTAAGACGCCCATGACCCAAATCGCCAGCCTACCCTGAGGAGCCTTGGAGACAGCAGATGATGGTGTGTTTGATTTACCTTCTGAAATGAGCTTCATGTAAAGCAAATCGTCCATCTCGTGTCCTCCAGGCCCCAGAAGCAGTAAAGCAAGCTGTGACATCAGCGTATCGTGCTTTATAACTGACTGAAGACAAAGAACACAAACAGATGCTGATTTACTTCAGCTTTAAAAACCTAAACAGTCTTTTTTTATGATTGTTGAACACATGCAAAAAAAAACTTAGGTAAGCATGAAAGGGTTTTAACATTTAGCAATGTAAATCAGTAAAAATCTAAAGTCATGGAGTGAAATGCAGCCTGTTTTCTGCTCTTGTGTTTCTAAGAATGAATGTATCACTTGCTTGAATAATAATAATAATAATAATAATAATAATAATAATAATAAT
>JAODKE010000085.1:196829-211939 GCA_026779605.1 Mormyrus hasselquistii
AATAATAATAATAATAATAATAATAATAATAATAATAATAATTCTCCTGGCTGTCCCCTTTCTTTGCCAGTGTCCTGTGCCAGGCCCCCCCAGGCCTGTAAAAGCCTCACTCATGTCTGGATAACATGGCTTTCTTGGCTCCCGTGCCAAATGAATTTGGAATATTATTGCTTTCTTTTTCTCTCTCATGGTATTTAATATCCAGCCCCTGGTGAATTAAATGGCTTTTAAAGGTGGAGAAGATGCAGATTAAAACAGAAGCTCCAATCCCTCCTCTCTCTCTGCCCCAAGATGTCAAACAGCTGAATTCTGAGGATCTCTTTGAAACTGATGCCTATTGTTCAAGTGGATTTCATGCTAAATCCACTGGGCCTTTTGTGCTTCTCTTAAACAGGGACTTACGGGCTCCTGCTCTCTACGGCATTATTTTACGGATCTACGTTTCCAAGCCCTGCAGTGAATGTTTGGGAAATGAAAGTGGACAATTCTTAGAGACACACTATGAATCGTGTATCTGAGTTGGGATTACAGAAAACTGAAACATAATGCAGTGATTCAGTAAATAATTTGCATATCTGGAATTTACTCATAATCTTTGTATGGCTTTTTGTGACCATGCATGGAATATGGGCCTATTGTCATTTAATGTGTGGCAGATTTTCTCACTTTATTGTACTAGAGGTTTTTTTTTTTGTCACAAAGGGCTCATGGCACAGAGACACTAGTAGGTAATGATGGCTGTTGTAGCGCTGTTTGCCAAAGCTGCGAGGGTGACGCTTTGCTAAGTGCTTCCTCAAACACATCAAAAGCTCATCCATCACGGAGGCATTCTGCTCGCTGGCTGTGGGAAACTCGGCGGGGTGGTGGGGCTTATCTGGCATCTGCCTCCCCAATCGGTACAGATGACCTGGCGCCCCGCTCGCTGGGCACCTTCACACCAGGGGACGACTCAAACTTGCTCGTCGAAGCTTGATTAGATCCACCGGGCTGGTAAACTGGATTATGCTGTTCGAACACAAGGGCCTGTTATTGCTTATTGATTTGATTTGAATTTTGGCCACAGTGACCCCACCCCCGTGACCTCAGATGGGAATACATCCAATTATGATAGAATCTGGTGAAGCCCGCTGGGCCGCCGATGGCCTCCTGTCCAGAAGGGAGGCGCTGTTACACCTGCTCCAGGATCCATTGATTCCATTGACTGGAAATGGAGAAGCTGTAAACACAAACTGATTTGTGATGGGCGGGGAGGGCGGACACAAGGCGGGAAATAAAGCGAAACAACGGCTATGGGCCCGCAAGTGAGCAGTGGATCCAATTGGGGGGGGGGGGGGCTGGACCCTGTTACTCTCTGATCTGCAGTTCAGATGTTGATTACCAGCAACTTGTCCATGCACAAATGAGTTGCTCTCTCGTTATTATCCTGTCAGACAGATTGTATCTGTGTGCCCCGGGTCTGTACCATGGGGGGGGGGGGTAATAGACCTGCCATGATGTGACAGGACCCAGCATTGGCTGGTGCAAGTGTCACCGGGTGAAAGAGGGACAATTTACATTTAGAAAAATTAATAACAATGTGCAGGATGAAAGGGGACAACCTTTCTTGTTTTTTTCAGGAGGGGAGAGGTGGGTGCAGCTGTGACAAGGCCGGTGGAATTAGTTCAATTAAAAGTGCTAATCGCTTCGCTAATTCTTCCACTAATTTCTTTTTCTGAGCACCGGCGATGATGGCATAATAGCAGGTGCTTCATGTCTCGCCTTCAGACCCCCTCTTGCTCCAAATAGCTCCCCGGTGCTTCCAAAGCCCCCCCAGCGTCGTTTAAAAAGCCGGAGGCGGACCCCTGCTCTCCCCATGTGCTTTTCACCCCCAAGATCTCAGGACCAGCCCAGAAATGCTGCGGGTTTGGCCGCAACTCAATTTTGGGCACTAAAATTAATAGAGCCCCCTTCAGTTCATAGAGCATCACACTGTACTGAACGTTGCCGTATTGTGTGATATTGCATCAGGCCATGCTGTACTGCATCATACTATGGATTGTTATAGCAAAGAAAGAGGTGTTGGATCAAACAGAATCTGGCTGATTGGTCACCAAAATGTTTTTGCTGTGCATTTTGTCCTTTTAGTCCGGACAAATGTGTAACTGATCCGTGAGATAAAAGAATGGATCTTATTTGGGGTCAAAACTGTGAAAGTCTGGTGTTAAAGTCTTTTAAATGATAAATATATTTGGACATCTCACTTATCAGTTGTGCACCTATGTAAAAAAAACATGCTCAAGCAAATGGATCTAAACCACCTTTATAGCCAAAGAAAACACAGTATAACGTTTTATACATTACCACTCAAAAGTTTTTGCCCACCACAGGCTTTTATCACTTTTAATTTATTTCATAAACTGCAGATTTTTTTGTTGTTAAAAAATTGTTGTTTCCTGTATAACATGGAAAGAGTATGTAACACTTGTCTGACATTCTATTATCTTGTGTGGATACTGCTAGAGGAGGTTATTTTGATGAATCAAAGATATGACACTTTCTTGTTAATAAAGGCACTCAAATGGTGAACATAGTGTAAATTTATTTGTTAGCAAAGAATATTTAGTGAATTTTTGGGAAATGTTAAGTGAGTAACATGCAAATGTAGAAAATCTCAGAGTGTGCAATAATTTTACACTGGTAGTGTGTGTCTTAGGTGGTAGGTGGGAATGGAAGAGAGGGGAGGGGGTAGAATTGGGTGGGGAGGTCTGTAAGATGTTAGGTGATTGGTGGTGATATATTCTAATTATTCATGTTTCTGTAGGAGCTGGATGTTGTACAGTCTCTTGGTTTCCTGCTGTCCCAGATCAGATGGATGTGTTCCTGCGATTGCAGAGACTGGCTCTTCACCGGCAGTCCATCAAAAACTCATCCATCTTGGTTTCTTTTTCATTTCCCATCCAGTTTGCTGTCTTAAAGTGACCATTGACCTGACACCATTTATTTCGTACTCAGGCCTCTTTAAACTGATCGAATGAGACGCCCTGCCAGTGTTAATCAGCATGTGCTGCTATTCTGTAAGATATTCATAACATGTTCATAAGTGCAAATTGTAGAACACCGTAGACCTGTAGGAGAGGCTGAGATGGTATCTATGCTGAGATCAGTTGTTTGCTGGTCCTAACAGTGGCCCTCTTGTCCTCTTGTTCAATTTATGATTTTTCGAACCGTTGAGACTGATCACCAGTTTCTCCCTCACGGAGGCATGAGGACGTGTTGCTCTTTACACCATGTTTTTAATTTCCGCTGGCTTACAAAGAGATGGGAAGGTGAATTGGTCTGGATATGGACTTCGAGATCTCGGACCAACACGTCAAGGTCACCGGGCTCTCCTTGGACCAATACCTGTGGCCTTTAAGACATCACAAGCCTTTCTTTCCTGTCTTTCAGCAGAACACTACTGGGTCTTTGTTACTGTCCTGAATATTTCTTCAATACTTTTAGTGTCCCAAGGTTATTTACAGGCTCATTAAAATGGGCATACATGTCTGCTATTAGATGATGTGCACAGTACAGAGTACCCTTAGAACGTCACCTAGGAATTAATATAAATTTTGATGGATGGATGGATGTATGTATAGACAAACAGACAGACAGACAGACAGACAGACAGACAGATAGATAGATAGATAGATAGATAGATAGATAGATAGATAGATAGATAGATAGATCACATGGCATTTTATCACAACGTCCCAGTGACAGCAATAGGCGTACTTATACACATACCCCCTGCGTAACAGCATCATTTATTGCTCTGATTTTGTCATTGTTAAGCAGCATGTTTATTCTGGCTGTTAGAGACAATAGTTATAAATTCTCATATAATTAAACATGGGTGAAAACATAGATAAACACTGACTAGCCTTGTGGGGCAGGTTGGGCTCACAGGTGCAGATGGCCGTGGTTTTCATTCACTCCCACAAGCCACCAAACATAAATACACTCTCTCAGCTATAAGATCTTGGTGTTAGGACAGTCCTTGCATATGAGGAAGTGAGATAGATATCGATACTTCCTCTGCCGATGGCTCCCCCTTTGTCTGGTTCCTCCCAAGGTTTCTTCCTTCAGAGGAGTTTTTCCTTGCTGCTGTCACCTCCGGTTTGCTCACTGGGGGCTCTGGGCGGAGATGCTGTAAAGTGCTTTAAGACAATGGAATGTTGCAAAAACACACTATACAAATAAAATTTAATTGAATTTCAAATTGAATTGAATATTAACAGGCTGGCAGGAGAGAGGGTACAAAGGGAGAAAAACAGGGGAAATTTCAGTGGTACTCTCCACCTCGAGTCGTGGTAGATAGGCCCGTTCCCAGCTCTCAGCTCTGTCTTCTCTGAGGAGGCGTCGTCTTGTAGATCCTTCTCACCTCTGGCCGTCTCCTTGTTTTAAGCAGTTTACATGCTAGAACAGAAACCAAGGGCCAGCGAATCCCGCTCTGCTTGGTCGGTAATGTGTGAAACACCTCGATTTTCTTTTTCTCGTAATTCTATAGCCCACGGATCACATATCCTTCCTGTAGTGTCAACGGCACATCTCCTTAAGCCACGTCATAAGCCGTGAACACATCACCTTCATCCGTTTACATGAGTCCCATCATAATTTCTGCTCACATTTGACTTCCTTGCTGCGGGTAATGGTGGCAGTAAAGCTGTTTGCCATCCGACACTCTCGTGAAGGGCCTCATGGAATTTGCCGGAGTCCTTTCAACATCGCTGACTATGATCAAAGGTAGCTGCACGCTTCTGCACCTGGGAGAAATGAACGACCCATTAATTATAGAGCCGGTGAGGGTTTCTGTCCCGCTTTGTTACAGCTGGGAGGTGGCTTGTGACTCCATGTGACAGAAACGTTTGTCTTCTTTTGTGAAGCGCTCTGGAGAAGGCGTGCTAGGGACTACACCCACATATCTCGCCAGGTTCGGACACCTAGAAAATGATCGAGGTCGAGACCCCAGTAGCCTTTAAGAACCATGAGGCTCAGTAGCAGCTTGTGCGGATTAATTTTGTCATTAAACCTCAATGTGATTAAGTGGATGCAGTTATGTGCGGTGCGACGCCACCATCAGTTCAAGCAAAGTCCTCTTAATGTGGCTAATACTGCATTCCCAGCTTCACCTGGACACGGCAGAGTTGCACCCAGCAAACAAACAGAAAGCAATAGCAAAGGTGAAAAACAGCATTACAAAAACAGGCTATGTGGTGACGCTGTGTCACAAGGTTACAAGAGCATTGTTAGAAAAAAAACGTGCACAGAATGTCATGAGGGTTTTTGTGGTTGAGCTGCAGTGACGCAAACTTCAGGTCAAGGTTCTCCACTCGTTAGCAGGCACAACGACCCATAAAAAAAACCACAGGTCCAACCTCATTCTTTCTGATCCTCTACATCCAGAAAATCGTTTTGCAAGCCCCCTTACATCTCTGCTGAGCTTGTTGACAGGCAAAGACGGTCTCTGGTAACCTGTTCAGGGCTTATTTTGGAGAGTAGCATTTGGCTTTGGTATGTAACATTCATTTAGAAAGACGGTCAATTCTCCCAAAACCTGTGGAGGTGTCAGGTGACAAACACGATTCACTTAACCTGTGCCTTATGACTGATCACATAAAACTGGCTTCTGTTTCTTCTCATGGATTCAGAGCAAGCAACAAGGCTTGACACATAGTTTGTTTTCCAGTCTGTGACTCCTTTGTGCTCATGCCAAGCCATATTTCTTCCTCCCATGGTTCAGTTTACCTTTCCATCAAGAGCCAGTCTTCCCATAATGCTCCTGGTTGTAATTGTCAATGTTAAGAATCTTGTCATTGATTTGTAAGGTCTTAGCATAAGGTCCTTGTCTTTTACTTCCAGTGAACATTATCTACACAAGTCAGTAGGATAAAAAGCGGTAAATAAAACGTGCGGCTGGGTGTCAGCGGAGAAGCCGGGAGTTTGTTGGCTGAGAAGCATGAGCGCGTGTGAGGATCGGGGGGGGGGGGGGAACCGGGGGCTGGGCACAATTCTCATGGGGGTTTGGCCCCCCCCCCCAGAGGGGCCCCAGGGTGGGTGGGCCCCCCCCCCCCCCCCCCCCCCACGGGTAATGATTGACCGGCACACTCATGCAGGCTGGGTCTGGCACGCTAACTAGCCTGCAACTTCCTTTTTTTAATAAGATAATTTACTGCTGATTGGCTCCCGTTGGATTAAACCGGCCAGTGATTGACAGAGCACAGGAGTCCCACCCACTGCGGGTTTTATTGCTTCACTTTCTCCATCACTAACTGCTATGAGTCGTCCTCCCTGAGGAAAAGCGCATCAAGAGATGTTTCTGTCATCGGCCGTCATCGGCAGTAGCTGCGTAATTCATGCTGTCCTTATTTTCTCCTAAAAAGGAGGGAAAGATCTCAAAGGCTGAAAGCAAATGCCTTTTAGGTCGACTCACATCTCAGCGGCATTAGACGAGAGCCATGCACACGTTCAGGCTGTTCTCCCACCTGGCACCTGGTTTATAGTGCATTACTGCCTTTAGCTGTCCTTGGTGTCCTTATAGAATGAAATAAAGATGTTTAAACCAGCGAGCGATAGGGCAGGATTATATTCTCTCATAAGCACATGACTGTGGAGTTTTTACCAGACACTCTCCCGGGATGTTAGGCACATGCTCATCCGTGCAGGCTGGACAGAAACCAGTCTCCTCTTCTCGTGTATCCTAGCGATGTGAACAGTGTGTGTGCAGACATTTGTAACAACGGCAACAGAGGCAGGAAGGTTATGTGTGGTGCAGATCTCTGCAAAAGCTGGTAGAAGAATTATGCATGTAATTGTAAGAAGTATGTGCTGCAATTGCAGGTGCATTAAACAGTGATGGAACTTAGCTAAGATGTGACTCATTCTTGCCTACAGGAAACAATATCTGAAAGTCAGGCAGGATTTCTCGAATGTAGTCATATGTATTATCGCAAGGGAAATTTGGGACATAAAAAACATAAAGGCTGGATGTGATTACAGTATGACAATGACCACTAATAACCAAATTCTAATTCTAATTAACAGGTTAAGTTATAAAATGCCCTTTCAGTCTTCAATCATCATCATCGTCATCATCATCTCCTCCTGGTGAGGGCCCTGGTGACAGCATGCTGAGCAGGACAGACCAGACCACTCTCACCATGATCTCTGACGAGCTCATTCTGGGGATCCCTGGATATTTCGAAGTCGGCTGAGATGTTTAATCCCTCTGGCGAATTCTCGGTCGTTCCCGGGGCTTTTACTGCTTGGCAGCTGGCCAGCTGATATCCTTTTGAGATGCTCAAAAAGCCTCAGTGACTCCTCTCAATCTAGAGGAACAGTGGCTCTATTCTGAGGTCCCTCTAGATCTCCTAACTCCTCACTCCCGTCATGCATCCATGTGGTCCGCAGTATCTGCAACCTCATTCTTATGGGCACCATCCACAGCTCATGACCAGAGGTGAGAACATGCAGGTAGTTTGCTCAGTAAATGACAAATCTCTTTTGCCTTCAAATTCACCAGCACAGACCCATCATTGCCTTCTCACAGACCCAGTCCTCCTGTCTTCAGTCTCACATTCCCTCTTACCGTCACTCATGAACACAGGTCACACTGTCCTGCCTCACCAGAAAGGAGCAATCCACTTTCTCAGTCTGAAAGATGGCAGGATAGGTGGACATATTGGAAACACTGGTCATATTGGTTACTGGTCATAAGCCTGGCTTTGTTTGGAAAGAGAGGAAAGTCTTATTCATGCATAATAACAGTTTTAACTGTTGACAATCAGCATTGGCAGATGGGATTTCATCTGTCCTCCTCCGTTAGGTTTTATGTTGATTTTGGGAGGGACCACATACTTGTCACTGCACCCCACAAAAATGTCAAACCTTGACGACAACAAAAACAACACTACAGCTGCAGGTATGTCACTGCCAAACCCAGAAGGGTGGGCGCATTTCTTTAACGTGGTTAAAAATAGAATGCCCCGATCTCTCAAACTATGTCGTGATGTTGTGGTGTTAAAATAAAGTCCTCGTGTGTAGTTCACCTCTTTAGCGTAGTTGCGTGCGTCTGAATTCTGAGTATCTATATTAAAAGTTGTTACCGAGACCAATATCGTCGGTGTTATAGTAATTACAGTGACCACGTTCCAATGCAGTGGAATTTTTCTGCTTTTACTGGAGCTGTCCTTTTGCCGAGTGCCAGCCAGGCATCGTGGGAGGAGGGCGATACTGTCTGTTGCAAGTCCTTAGTGCCACAGCGACGGCCTCTCTCCAAAGGGTACAGGAGCCGATCGATATCGCTCCACAGCGGGGGACATCGGTGCTGCTGGCATTCAGCCTGGCGGCACTTCAGCGCCGCGTCTGAGCCACAGACACAGAGGATTCATTAACACCAGGCACCGCTGTGCGCCTCCCCCTCCACGGGCCTCCGTGTGTCGGCTTAAGCGATTATTCTTCCGGAATCGTCCCCCTCCACGCGCGTCTGCATCCACCCAGCTCTTATGAATCACAGAGGCTGGGCAGTTGACAATGTTCTTATGTACCATAGGGTGTGTTGCTGGCGTTGCCGACAGCAATGCAGAATGAGGGTGAGTGGGATTATGTACACGCTCATGTTTAGAGCGTCAGCACGTGCTCCGCTTCATTAGTAATATTACGAATTCATTCTTTTTTTTCCCTCGGTAATTTGCAAAGCTGTTCTTGTCTAGCTTCACACGTTATGGCTCAGATAACACCATCCTCGAGATTTTTTTTCTTCTAGGAGCGGCATCATCCCATCGAACTATGGCATAGCATGGGGTGTGTTTGTTTGGGCGGATGGTTCCTGTCAAAAACCTCAGCTGCAAAGAAGCTGATAATGAGGAGCTTATTTGCGTGACATATTAATCATCCGGTTATTGAGCTGCTGTGGCGCCCCCTGGGGATATAAGCGGGGATCTCTGAGGCGTTTTAAAATGCGATGGAGGGCCAACCTTGCCCACAGGGGAGATACCCATCGATAAATCTCAGTTAGGATCATTCTGTTCACTTTGCGATGAGGAAAGGAGCACATTTTTTATGTCTGTAAAGGCCAGCATAATGTCTTAATTTTGCAATAGACACAGTACTGGTTAATACTTTTATCACAGCCTCTTTTAATTCTAAAGCTATAATAGGACGTCATTTGCAAATTATGAAATGTTGCGTAATTGTTTCGTGACCATGGAAACACCACAACTACACGTAACTGTCGTCACATTCCCGGACCGTTTAACATTACACCGAACATTGATGTGACAAGGTAATGCCTTGTTGACAGATAGAAAATTTCAATGGCAAGATGAAGAAGAAAAAAAAAACATTCCAGTTATTTCCTAGAAAGACAATAATAATTATTGAATGGATGGATGTCATTGAATTAGCAGCACAGAAATTTCTGTAAATGTTGACATTTACTTAGCTGGGAAATGCTTTTATTCACCTGCATGCAGCAGTAATGCATTTTGTGGCAGACATAAACACAAGCGCAAATAAGTACAGCCCTGCTCCACGTGTAACACGTTGCAGACACACTTATAGGGTGGTTCTCCAAGTGAAGGCAGATGTTTTATGAGCTCAGTTCAGCCCAAAACTAAAGACCCTATCAGAGCCTACATCAGCTGTCTAAGACATCCTATATCACGTGAAAAAGATCACTTGCCATCCAGGGAAACTTTCTGAAAACCATGAGTGTGTTTGTCCAAATTTAGTATCCAGCTCATCAAAACACCATAAAAATTACATAAGAGGGAAGCACCTTCCTCTGCATTATTTACAGGAGGTACAAATATGAAACAAATATGAAGCTTACAGACTGTGTACAGTCAAGTAAATAAACAGAATCTTTAACCATACTGAGTACTTCTGTGGATAAGGTGGGTGGGTCAAGGTTGCATTTATTTTATCTGTCAAAAAATATCTGAAGAAATTGTATGAACTCAACATGTGTTTTCACACACACTTTTTTCTGAGTCTCTCTGAACTGCTAATTTGGTACAAATGAGGTGAGGAATATTAGACAAGATATAGTAAGTGATATATTAAATATGCTTCCTCAAGGCAAAAAAGAGTAATTTATGACCCTTTTGGAATTTTATCTTTCAGTTCTCTCTGTTCTCATTTACAGACCATAACAAGCAAATGGAAGAGCCTTGATCGCATTTTATCTTTTAACCTGCCCAGAATAACAGCAGAGTGGCACTGTGGCACTGGAATCAAATCTCTGCCGTGGCTCCATGTGTGTGCAGTTTGCATGTTTGCGTCGCAGGATTTGTGTCAGGTACTCTGGTTTCCCCCCCACTGTCCTAAAACATGCCGAAGTTAGCTGGAATTACCAAATTGCCCGTAGGTGTGAGTGGATGGTGTGTTAGCGCTCAGAATGCCATAAGAATTAGCCATGTATTGCATAGGGAGGGTCTCCTGAAAGGGGTAGATGCTGTCTTCATTGGCTGGGGTGAAGTCCTGGCTTGACTGGTTTTGAGAACCTGTAGACTTGAAAGTGCTGTCCACAAGCGATTCCCAAAGCAAATCTGGAAGAATTTGAGCAAATCTAGTAAGAATTGGCAAGAATTCCGATGGTTACACAAAAATTAAATTAAATATTAAGCACAAGGGTTTGAATACCCATAAGCTCACTTTTTATAACTGCTTATCCAAAGCAAGCCTGAGGCATATTCCAGAAGGTGCAATGGCATAGGCTACTCTGTGTTTGAGATGCCAATCCATCAGTAGATCAGTGCCCAGAAGCAAGCTTTGAGTTTCCGATCTGAATGACCCATAGGAAGACACCAGGCTACCTAGATACAGGTATAGAAACAGGGAGAGAACATGGCAGCTATGCATGCACAGGGTTGAGGTTAGAAAGTGCAGCCAAAAAACCCACAGAAAAAACCTCTAAATATCAGTGTATCTAGTGCGTAATAATGTGTTCACTGAGAAAAAAAAATATTTACAGTTTTTAGCAGCGTAAAACTGCTAGAGACAAGCATCGAGCAGGAAATGTGCTTAAATTCTAACTTTTCCCACACAGCCTGAAGTATGTTTTTGTGTATTATTATTTTTAGATGCATCTCCAACTCTGGCATGTTTAGTGTGGACCCTGCCAGCTGGAAGCCTGATTTAACAATTTACAGAGCTAAGGGGATAAAGGACTGTTTGGCACAGACAGGAAACTTTCCCCATATTGTTCAGCAAATTATTTTGTTTTCACTCGCAAGCTACATTCTGTCTGCATTAAAACTTTTATGGTAAGAACTTATATCGATATGATACTTTTAAAGACCAAAGTCATCATGTCAGCCACAAAATACAGGGAACAAAATACTACAAGCCACAATCTCGCACCTGGTAGTAATAATCCTGTTATATATGTCTGAACACAGTGTGTAAAGCTATTAATAATCCTGTTATATATGTCTGAACACAGTGTGTAAAGCTATTAATAATCCTGTTTGTCGAAAACCGCCAGCCTCCATAACAGTGTGTAGTTCAGTGGCTTGGGGCACGTGTCAATGATCGGAAGGTCGCCGGGTCAGCAGAGTGATGTCATCTCAGGACCCATCAGCAAGGCCCACGCTCCGCACACTGGCTAACGCCGCTTTCTCAAAACATTTTGCTACATAAGAGCATCTGGTAAGTAAATTAGAAACGTAACTGATAGTTTGGCTTTGATCTTCTGAAAACGGAAAACTAGCAGTTTTAACGAGAGGTTTAAGGGAAACTCATCTTTATAACCATGACGCTGGCTGTGTTTAATAGGCTGTTATTTTACTGTGTAATGCTATTGTGATGTTATTCGTAATAATTTTTATTCATGCAAATTTTAAATCCAAACTGATGGACATGGATGGATGGATGAGTGGATGGATGTGACCTTTGTTTTCTATTTTATTTTTGTTGAGGATTCCTGCACTGTAAACATTCGACACTGTGACCAACAAACCTGTGTTCCCAGTAACCAAAATAAAATTTATTTTAACGTCCTTGTGTTGGGTGAAGCACGGGCAGAGGTTGGGCGTTGGGGGGCGGAGGGTACTCTTCACCCTAGTTGCAATTGTAATTGCACTTATTGGGCAAGACCAGTATTGCACATATTCATCAGATACATGCGTTAACACATAAGGTAGGCAAGATGCACTTTTTTTGCCCCCCCGAAGTGCAAACATCAAACTCCGTTTATAGTGTGAAGCCCCCATAGCTGTTTGCATACCAGGGAAAAGCCAGTATGATGCCTATTTGCATACAATGTAAATCTGTTTTCTGGGACAAACTAAGTCCTAATATTGTCACATGTGAATGGAAACAGGTGACTGACCTTAATAAATAGCTCCTGTATGCTAAAAGCTAATTCAGCCAAGACAACTGCTGAACACAGGTGATATATTTCCATTGATTCCCTTGTGCCCCACAGCTCATGTCAATACTTTATTATGGAACGGACTGACCCAGGGAATTATGGGACATTACCCTGCAACATGAGGAGTGACAGCGCTTGGGAGCCTGAGGGTCATTCTGCCGCAGCCTCATGCCGCACACGTTGCTTGTTAGCTGTCGGTATCACATGCGCTTACTTGTCATTGTCTGGCTGATTTTACCCCAAAGATAATCAGAATTGCAATCAGAATCACATCCTTAGATATGTTGCTTTATACATGCGAGGAATTTGCCTTGGCTTTGCTTCTGAACAGACATTTTACTTTTAACTTTTAATTTTTGCTCCCCTTGTCTCCCAGAGGTAGCAAAAAGGTAGACTGTCTGTGGGTTCCTGAGGGCCAGATTTGGGAAACACTGATTTAAAAGGTTCATGTACTGTACCTCTGCTAATGGTATTAGTGATGGGCGAATCAAGTATCGGAGTGTGCAAAAGTGTAAAAATTAAATATATATCTAAGAATACTTATGTTGTGTGCTCTTTCTGGGAGTCTCTCAGGCAAATAATGTATAATGCAGAGCTCTGAGACGCAGAGCCAGAGTGGTGGCCATCGGGGAAATATTATGGCCGAGATCAACATGCTTAGGTAATTCGCCTGATTCGCGGAAGGGCATCTGCTTGCAAATTCTGCTGATTTCTTGAAGTGATTTGCCAGCTGCCAAGAGCCACATTTGCCTGGTTTGGGTTTTGAGAATGGAATGATTAGAATTTATTTATTATCGAAAATGTACCTAACATTGGCTTTAAATGCATTTTGGTGATTTAAATACGGATATTTAGTCAAACATACTCTAAGTTGTCAGTGTTTGCAATTCAAATAGGTTTAAGCCTTAAATAACTGCGGCTGTTTGCTGCCGGTTACAGACAGCAGTCCACTGTGTATTGAAATTGCCAATCATTAAAGTAGAATTCCTTCCAACGGCAGCCACAACACACCTCACCGCGCCATGAGAAAATCTTTTCCAGATCCTCGCTTCCGAGTCCCTGCCGCAACGAGCTGCAGCACCTGCCAGAATGCCTTTGCTGAAACGCCGTTTCATCCTGCGAAGCCTCTGCACGTTTGCTTGCATGTTCTCAAACAGTTGAGTGTGGATAATGGGGGGATTCCTTATGAATATATTTTGGTTATTAAAACATCTATCTGTTTATGTGTCTCTTTGAAGTACTAATTACACTGAGCTCTAAAGCAGGATTGTCTGCTCCCTCTTCCTGCGGTGATCATTAACCAACGGACCAGGCGAGACCTCTTTCCTATTGCTGTGGCCTCAGGTATCCTGCTCTACGCCTCTGTATTGATACAGTTGATACTGCCCGAAAACACCATTTTGCTAAAGGGGAATGTCAGTTTTCCAAATATAAGATCAATTCATCTTAATGAGATCTTTGAATATATTACCACGTATAATTTGGAGTTTAAAACCTCTAAGCTCATCCTTTATGCTAGTTAATGTCTGGCTGTACTGAGGAATGAAACAGGGTTTTGCTTTTATGATAGTGGGCTGACCCCAATTTGTCGAGGACTCCTCTTTTTAAGTACTAGGGAAGTGTGATGGTGATCTAGGGTAAAATTTATGGCGTTCCAGTTCTCAGTGAGGGACTGAGGTGAAATCTAGCCTCAGAAAGTAATACCCATGTTAACTGAGTCCACAGGATTAGAACAATCAAAAAAAAAAAAAAAAGGGCAACCAAGGATAGTGGCTGAAAATGGGGGGCATTCATCCTGGTCTTGTGTTCTACCATATGAGAACCCTATATGAGAACCCTATTCCCTTGGAGTGGCCTGTGTGGTGGCTGGGATCGGGACCAGCTGTCGAGTTACTTTGCTCTGCCGGCCGTCTCTGAAGTCATTTTCTTTCCCATAAATGCCATTGCCACCTCATCACATATCAGAGGCCCAAAGGGGCCAGTGTTGGCGATCAAAGAGGCGGGGGGGTGGGGAATGCGTGCTGGTTTCACAGTTCTGTGTGTCTGTTACCTAAGTATTGTCTTGTGTGCTGTCCCCGGCACAAGCTGCTTTTAGTTTCATTCATACATATAAACGATCATCCCTATGAACACAGGCGACCAAAAGAAAGCACAGACTGCCGTCTTCCTGCCTTAAGACACCAAGCTGTGTAATTGAGCTATTAAAATTCAGACAAAAATAAAATAAAAAAAAACATAAAAACTAAACAGTTAAAATGAGGTTAGGGCATGACTATATACTGCAACTCCACAGGCTAATTTTTTAAATGCCAGTTCCCGCAATGCCAAACCCCTTTCTCCGAACTGTTAAGGTGCTGGCATGTTTCCTTGCTTGCAGCTGACTCCTGTTGCCCTTGTGGTGGCACCGATGAGCCTCTTCATAACGTTGGCAGCATATGCTGCCCTTTAGAGGGCCACTGATCCTTCATTAATGTATTTAGTACAAACAGTCCCACTGAAGCCTGCGTGCTGATTCCAGAAAAGGTCCTCCAGGCCATTCAGTCCTATCGAGCAGTGAGCGGCAGAGAGACAATTACCGTTTGGTTTCCCCACATGGGTAGGTGGGGGGAGGGGTGATATTTTAATTAAAAAAAAAAAAAAAAAAAAAAAAAAAAAGCGAAACTTGTCCTTAGGTTGGTGATTTATTTTAAAACAAGATCAGCGTTGGCTTTGAAGT
>JAODKE010000085.1:219973-237656 GCA_026779605.1 Mormyrus hasselquistii
GCAAAGGCGCTTAGTGTCAGGATGATCAGGTTTATCAAGGTGAAAGTTGAAATAGACCAGAATTACAAGTTTGCCAAGTCGTGTGCTGTAGTGGTTTAGGCGGATTTCAAAGTCAGAGAGAAAAACATTGAGTTTGTGAGTTTGTTTGATGAGCTAGGAGGAGGGCAATAGCTGCAGGAAAACAATGACAGACTGACCCGAGAGCCTGACAGTGGCCTCCGCAGAGGGGCCCATCTATTACGCTGTCACAGAAGGGCTGCGTCGCTTCGCTCGAGGTGTAGCGTCAACAGAAGGTGTTCGCTGGAAATCAGCAGCCCCATCTCCAGCTAATTACCCGGCCTTCAAGTTAATTAAATACGCGTTAGGGGCAACAGGGAAGATGGATAATTAAACTTGTCTCGTAATTGCGTGCTGAAACATAGAATTTTCTGTGGGGTCTAAATATATGTGTGAGGGGTGGTACCTACTGTACGTGGCATACTGACTAGAATCAACCCAGATGACTTATTTCTACAGATATGTGTGTGTGTGTGTGTGTGTGTGTGTGTGTGTGTGTGTGTGTACAGAGGAAAGTAAGCCAGCAGTAATAATTATGACATTTCATGAAAAGTGTGTATTTTTCATTAAATTAAACTGTTTAAACATTGACATTGTTCTTTACCCTGTGTAATTGCTAATTGAATTAATCTCCTCAGAAGTCAACATACATGCCAAGACTGACTGGAGATACCAAATTGCCCATAGGTGTGCATGTGTGAGTGACTGGTGTGTGAATGTGCCCTGCGACGGGTTGGCGTCTAATACTGAATCACCGCTGGTACATCCTTACAACACCGATTCTCTTTCCTAAACCTGTGTACAACATTTTAAATGTAAACTGAGAAGAATGTGAAGACTGGATTAGCCGAATTTGGGACACCTCACACGTCAGGGAAGTGTGACACTGGTGCAGTTCATCTCCCTTTATAGATGATGGGCAATCGCTTTAAGGTCTCAGCGTGATTCCCGTTCCCAAAGTCGTGTTTAACCAAACACGACGCGGCACACACAGCTCCCACTGAAGCTCACTTTACAGCTGGTTAACAGCCACAAAAGAGCCCTGACTTGATGTGCTTTGACTTGACAATCCTCTAAAATGAGACTGGCTCCAACCGCCATTTAGTGGCAATATTTTCATAACCCCCCAACACACACACACATAAGTCTGTCTTACTATCCAAATGGGGACCGTCCATTCATTTCTATGGGAAAAACCATAATCCCAATCTGGACACCCTAAACCTCTACCTATCATTAACCTTTACCATAAGTAACCAACCCAAATACAAGACTTTTGGCATTATTCATTTTCTTGATCGCATTCACAGACTTTTATAAAACTGAGGTTATCCAAATGGGGACATCAAAAGATGTCCCCAAAGTAGGGAAATTTCAGGTTTTACTACACTTTGGCGACAATTTAGTCCTCAGATGTGATCTGTGCTAACACACACACACACACACACACACACACACACACACACAGACATGTACCAATATACTTATATCTTTGTGGGGACAAGGCTGTTTGCGGGCGCAGCTGGAGTGAGGGTAATGTGGATTCTCGGGGCATGCTCTTCCCTCCTAGGCATGCTAAAAACATGCGAACAAAACCACACACCAGACACATGCGGGGGGGGGGGGCTTCCCAAATGACTGATAGTGCCTCTTTTCATACTTTAAATGCGCTTTCCCAATAACCGATGATCACACAAAATGAAATACCCCCGAGCTGGCGAACATTTAACAAAGTGGACCTGCAATCCAGAAAATGTACCCCAGCGTAACACCCCTGGCTACACACCCTCCCCCCCCATCCCATTCCAGCACCTGCCCCTCGGAAAGCGTGCATGCGTCACTGACAAATACTGAGTGAGTAAGTTGTCCCACACCATTCTTTCATGGCGGTATGTTTGTACCTCTCAGTTCTCTGTGGGCGCGTCGCTGCATGTTTTTATCCGTGATTCTGTGAGCTTCCTGCTACCTTGGCCTGTCCTCTTCCTCCATGTCTGTGCACTTCCTTGTGGCACACTGTGGAAAGTCGAGACCCCACAGAAAGACGGGGGCATGTTGTTGGTGTGTTATTTCCGGAGGACGCGAGCTCAGCTATTGCTGACGTGAGGCTCATGCTTCCCTGCGCTTCTCTGCGCTTCCCTGCGCTTCTCTGCTGACCTGTTGCTTGGCGTAAATGCCATCCAGGTCCCCGGTCACCATTGTGTCACAGGCTTTACAGGAGAAAAGCGAGGTGATACTGGAAACCAGCACGGGAGTGCTGATGAAGGCAGGATGTTCTGGAAAAAACTTCATGGTGGATCTTATTTGGTGCGACGTGACCTATATGGGTCAAATCTGTATTTCTCTGGATGAATCAAATGTGTCATATGGATTAATCTGTTTTATTATTATGTGTGTATCTATAAATGCAAACATATGATGATAAATTTATAAAAATGTGGACATTACGAAATGTATTTTAAAGAAAACTGGAATACCATTATAGAATTATGCAAAGAAATTAGGGGACAGCTTAATATCCAGTTTTATGCACAATTTTTGCCTAATACTGGTTCAGAAATTAACTTCACAGAAATTTGATTGCTTTTCACAGAATCTGAACAATTTTGTCATGAACATTGTGCATAGTGCTGGTTTCTACACAAAGCAGATGTGCTTGTGAATGACTGTAACTGTAGCCCTGCATTGTTCCTTTTGTACTAAGAAAAAACATGTAAGATATCACAGCACACAAAACTCTAGAAAAGTCTCATCTATAACTTACGTTATATGGAATCGAGTCAGGCTTACTGAGTCCTGAGCTGCGCACCCCTGAAGGTAGTGCTTCAGTGTGTGTGTTTGGCACTTCCTCACATTTATTTACATAAATGTGACTTCTGGCAGAAATGAGTTTGCAATGGTGAAGTGTTTTACTTTCAGTGTGTACTGGACAAGCATACAGAAGGCGCCTACGGCAGCAATCAGAGAGAAATATACAGTCGATGTTGGGAGTAAGTGTGTGTGTGTGTGTGTGTGTGCTCCACGTGTGCACGTGCACTGGTGGTTCATCACACGGGCTACATCTTGGTTTGTGTATAAATTAATGTGAACCTAACTGCCCACACGAGCCCCGCCCACAAACCGCACCCACATTACAATGTTACGCCAAAAACGACAAACGTCCCAATCTGTATGTCACACTCTGCACCATTAAATGTCATTAAACGTTAAATGCCATCCCCTTTGGATCAGGTTATTTTTGAGCACTCTTTCCTGTCAAATAACTCGCCTGACTTTTTAGCAGCGATTCTGGGGGCCCAGCAGGACAAAACCAACAGTCCCCAGGCCGAGAGAATAGAGCGAGCGGCGGTGCCCAGGAGCCAGCCTGGCCGTCGGCGGCCTTTCTGTTTACTCTGGGCACACAATGGGCGCTAAAGCCTGTCGCGCTGCGTCTTTTCTGGCTGCTCCCTGGTCCTGAATGTGCAGCCTGAGCCGCCAGCTGAATAAGCCCTGTGAATATTGCCAAGACCCCGTGCTTTGTTCAGCATTATTCACCACAATAGATATCACACTTTGGAAGTCATTTTTTAAAAAGGGAATCAAAATAGTACTACTTGTAGCTTTTGTTTCGTTTTTTTTTTTTTCCTCCCAACTCCCTGCGTTGCCTGCACCCCTTTCAGCCGCCTCCATTATACTGACAAATTAAATAAAGCACTTCATTGCCTTGGAGGCCCAGCCAGTCCTGCCTGGACCGGCTCACTCGCAGGAAGGTGGAACCCATGCGTAGGTCGCCTGTCCCGGGTCAGAATCTAGAATCCGAGCCGCATTTCTGGAGCCGGACACGGGGAGACGAAGACGACGGCTAGGGGCGGCAGGCGAGGCATGGATATGCTTTTCCCTCTCTGCTGGGGTGTAGAGGCGATAAATAACCCGCCTCTCCCCGCCTCAGCAGCAACCCCCCCTCCCCCCGCCCGAAAAAAAGCAGCCAGGTACCTTTCTTTATTTGTTTGTCTGTTTATTTTAACTTTATTGATTTATCGTAGCTTGGGGCATGCCTGTCACCTGGTATGGGGGCCTGTCCCATCGGCGTCAGAGGCTGTGTCCTCATGCTCACACTCAACCAACAGGACGCAGAGGGTCTGGCGAGATGGCGGGGGGGTGAGGGGGGGGCGCTGTGCCCAAGCTGATTCTGATGATATTTTTGGTTAGTCTAGATAAACTCAATTGAGTGAAAACAAAAGCAAAAATTATTTTCTGGTTTGTCTCTTTCAGAATGATAATGAGATGAAGCACAAACAGGAAAACAGGATATTCTACTGAAATTATGCTTACTTTCGCTACACTGAAATGTTTTTAGATGTTGCTTGTACAATTGTGTAATTTTTATCTCCAAGAGAAATAAAGAAGTTACTATTGATCTGCACTAATATTTCTGAAAAAAAAACGATTTCCAGAGATTCTTGTGATATTGTTCTCAGGCTGTGTTGAAGTTGAATGTTTTGTTTCTGGTAAATAAGCGCTTGAGATATGAAACAACTGCAAACTAACTGCAGAAGGGAATCGCTTCTGTGGTTTTGTATAGATGATGCAGATTTGGCTTTTATTTGTGTGTGACTGTGAACATAATGATCTTTGTCATTGTAATGCAGACAGGCGCTGTCAGGTTGGTCCATCCTACCTGTACATGGTAGGAAGGTTACTTTTAAAGAAACTGCTATAAGGTTATTTTATTCTTTGTGTCCTCTGAAGGAAAGAGTGCGAGTCACTCATGAAAAATAGAGGAGGAGCGAAAGAAAGAGCAGGTGAGACGGAAAGGGCAGGCGGGTGGGGCAGCTTTGAAGGCATTGGACCTCCCTGGGAGGGTGACCCCATTTAGGATTCTAGGAGTCTGTGGGACAGAGCTTGGCCCACCGTCCATCCTGCTGGGGGCGCCGCGGGGGCCAGGTGGTCTTGGGGCACGGCCTGAATTGGGGGGACCACAGATGTGCCCCCCCGCCGGTCCATAAAAATAGAGAAAAGACTCAAAAAGAAAACATGGCGGAAACTTGTATACCCTAAATTTGGAAGACAAGATGAGTGCGTGAAGTAAGGGGGGAGGGAGGCGTGTTACTAAAAGGAGTTGGCTGGTGTTGATGTGAACCAGGAGAAGCTGGTTGACCACCCCCTCGCCCCCCACAGAGATTGGGGGTAAGTCAGGGTGTCAGGAGTCAGAGGATGGCTTGACTTTGGGGCTAAAAGGCCTTCATGTGCAACGTTTCCACGTCCAGTTTCGCTGATCCAGCATCATGTCTGCTACTTAGCGTCCCTGTGTCAGGCTGTAGACCCTGGGATCTGACCCCCCAGGGAGGGAAGCTGAGTGTCCTTTTAAAAGGGAGGAAGTGCCCTTCTCGGCTAGACTCTCTATCCTGCTCTCTCTTTCATTAGCTTTTTGAAAAGTCTGCTTTTCTGTTTCAGGTGCAGACTATTTGCTTTTCAGACTCTGTCTGAAAAGCGTCAGTGAGCGAAAGGCGTTTACTTTCCGCGGCTTGCACGCATTCACTTCGCGGGCTTCCCGGTCGCTGAGTGGCCTGTAAAATCTATGTGGTGCGTGATCAAGCGCAGGTGATGCGACACGGCGCAGCTGATTCAACAAAGATCCCCTCTGCGGCCAAAGACTCGCTGAGTTCAGGTGCCTAAAGCAAACCCCACTCCATGCCACTGTAAGCCTTTGGGTTTTCGCTAGAACCCGAAACTGTTATGCATACGAGACAGAACACACAGCCCTGATTACTAACCCCTGTGTGTTGGGTTTAAAAGAAAAGCATTAGGTGTATAAACCTGACATTTGCCAAAGTTAAATAAGCGATTCTGTGGCAGGTGCTGGATAAAAAAGAACTGAAGAAGTAAGAAAATAATGCATATTACAACAGTGAATTTTTCCAAACGGAGAAAATGTGTTTTTAAATGACAATGAAGTTTTATTAATGAGTTATTTCAAGGTTATTTGTTTCGCGGTGTAATCTCAGAAAGAGAGGCATTACCTGGCTCTGTGGACCAGCTGCCTCTGATGAAACAGTAACACTAGCCGAAGGCAGCTCTGACTAAATCAGCATTTGGTACTAAATTCCCCGATTCCCTCACAGCTAATAATGGAGACATGAGGGTATATTCTATGCCTCCTTCTAGGGATGCAGTAGGGGCAGGGACACTTTGGCAGATTTAGGGGGCCCAGAACTTTCCAGGGGACCTGAAATATGTAAAATTATACATAAAATTGGTGGTGTGGGGATCTAAGGTGACATTTTGTCCGGGGGCAGAGTTCTAGCTACATCTCTGCCTCACACCAATATGACAACCAATATGACTGATGCTTAACTAGATAGGGACTGTTGAATGATTTTTAAAAACACGAAACCTGCACAGGTTTATACATGTTGTAGTATTTTTCAGATTAGCTGCCTGACTCAAAGGTACAACATCAGCACCACACCTAAGATACATACTTTTAATTACCCCCTTCTCGTTATGCAGAAATCTAGATTTTGTTTTTTTTTTACCAAGCACTAACAATACACAAATTAAATATCTGTGCATTAGTGGAGGGGAATGTTTAATCTGCCATTTTAATGATTAATTAACCTAATTAACTTTTGTTATTTGTATGACATCATGTTGTCTCTTTAAAGCTCTTGAGAGGTATTTAAAATTAAACACTCCTCTATTAGAGTATGTTTGCATATGTAAGGCTAGAGAAGTTGTGGTATATGAGGTCTCTCTCCTTGTAGAGCAGTGTTTCTTAACATGGTCCTCAGAGACTCTCAGGACAGTCCGCGTTTTTGCTCCATCCCAGCTCCAAGCCAAACAATACATATATGTAATATATATTTTTTGCTCCCTCGCAGCTCCCGGCCCGAATCTGCGGGTCTCCATGGACTAGGCTGAGAAACACTGTTATAGACTCTTCCATACTAGGGCTGGTGAAATCCTGTATTTTTGGTGCTTGATTGAAATGGGTGGTAATCCTAACCGTGTCCAGCCTCTTGGCGGGTGAAGCACTCTTAAAGTAACCCGTCATCATCACACCAACACTTACCCACCACTCACAAGAAGCGGGAGTATGCTAGCCTGTCAGTACACACACACACGCACACACACAAACCTACCTGATCCTACCTCACTGCTCCCCAAATTTACATAGATACAAAAAGCATACCCCATAAACTGACCGAGATTATTATTATTAATATTATTATTATTCGCCAAAGCTTGGTGACAGTCTGCAAAACACACACCTTTCCCTAGACTTCAGTCACATTGCTGCATCATGCTACACTGAGCGTGAATGAAGCTCTCCACATCAAACCCTGCAGCCATTATGATATCATCTTTCGCACCAAACAGTAATGCTTATTAATTCTGCCGGCCTGTGCGGCGCAGGCTGGGGGGTGGAGGGGGGGTGGAGGGTGCCCCCGCAGCTAGCAGTTAATTTAATTAGTCCAGCTGGGCTTTCGTTTCAGCTTGCCTGTGTCAGAGGCATTGTTGGCATGTTCCAGCGCTAACACAATTACTGATTGCTTTTAGATAGGCAGAAATATGATTAGGGTTTTTGGGCGACTGTATCGTAAGCCTTATTAGTTTCATTTGAAATCTGCAGATAAATAGGGAAACTTTTATTTGCTGTGTAATGAGATTATGCTTATTAGGAGGGGGGGGGCGTGTGACCCTTGTGCGGGGATTACAGGGCCACTGGCGGATAACGAGGCCGACTGCGTACGGGCCGCTGTTCAAAGGCAACCATCCTCCCCCCCCCCCCATGAAATCCCGCACATTTAGTGTCGAGTGGATGCCTGAGGCAGCAAGGCAGTGACCAGTACCTCAGGGAAATGTGGGGATGGTTTCTGAACAAGACGGCCATCTTGTTTTCATATGCTCATCATTCCCAGGAGCCACGAACGACTCTGCTTAAAGCCGACGGACGAAATTTGCAAAGAAACATCTGTAGGACTCCTTTCTTCTAGTCAAGGTCCTGAACTCCGTATAGCGCCCTTGCTTAACGAACCCAAGTCACTAAGTGGTTAATGAAGGATAGCCCCTCTCTCTGGCCAGCACGTAGCAACCATTGTGTTCCAGCGAGTGCAAAGAGCCTCTTTCACAGCTTCTGACCCCGGGCAACTAAATGACTGCATTAAAACATGCTTTCACACTAGACCCTCATCTGCTACCCATTAGAGTTAGGACCTATTACTCGGGTAATGAATGACACGGTCCCTAATTATAAATGTACTCAGAAACGCTGACATTATTAAAGGCAGAGAGCTTGCAGCCCCATTAACAGGACTGCTCTAAGTGATATGCTTGTGAACTGTTTGAACCATTACATTCATTACATATCAATCAAAATAGGTGTTGCGATTAATTGATGAATGGAACAATGGTTAAAATCTAACAATAATTGCAGAGCTCTCAGAGAAAAAATACTTTTGTACTGACATGAGCATATTTATAAATACATTAGTAAAACAGAAATGAATGTGTTGTGGGTGATTCTGGGGCTGTATACTGTACAGAAGCTGATTAAAACATCATACGTATATATAAACATATATATATGATCAGATGGCGGCTTCTCAGTCTTGCATTACATCTCATTTTAAGGGAAATTCAGCACAAGTTACCGTGACTTGAATAGTCGTCACGAGGGTGCATGTATGTTTGTTCAGCTTTCATATTTTGTGTGTTACTTTCAGCAGGTGATACAATAGCGAAGCGGTTTGCCCCGTCGACTCATACCTCTAGGACCAGGGTTTGAGTCTCCGATATGTCTCCATGAGTATGGGGTGGTCTTCTTTCCATGTCGTCATGTTGCTTTCCATTGGGTACTCCACTTCCTCTCCCCTTACAGTCAAAAAAACATGCTGAAGTTAATTGGAGTTGCCAAATTGCCCACAGGTGTGCATGTGTGAGTGTGCCCTGTGATGGGTTGGTGCCCCCTCCTGTGTTACTCCTGCAGCTCGGTTAGGCTCTGCCCTCTGTGATCCTGCACGGGAATGGCAGCTACAGGGGACGCATGAATCTTGTTTTGTTGCCCTGTTGATGCGTTTAACCAAAGTGGCTCACGCGAGTCGTGCTTTTCCGTCGTCCATGTATGTCACTGTAAAGCCACTTCACATATCAGACCTCTGAAAAGTACAGCAGAAGTTCCCAACTCGGGGACTTGAGTCTGATTCTTCAGCCTTCACACTACCTGCCTTGGCGACGATCAAGGTGTTTTCAGTGCGGCTCGCTAAGAGGTGTCTCCTTCGCCAGACATCTGACTCCTGTTGACAAACATATTCTGGTGAGAAATAGCACAGCGGCGATCTCTAAACACGCAGCCCCTGTGAGTAATTACTCACCGCCAAGAATCAGAATAATTCCAGTAGAAACAACTAGGAAGCATCACAAAGAGTTTGCACAATGGGGAAGAGCAGCAAGTGAGATATTAAATTGCAGTAAATTACATAGCCTTCACGTTAAGGTTAATAGATAGGAAGGCTCTTGCACACACTAATGTCTAATCACTTGGGTTAAAGAGGCAGTTTGGTGGTAATAAATATTTTTGTGTTCTGCCATGTTGGGCAATGCCACCGTGGCTCTTACCAGCAGGCCTGCTGAGGACAGGTTAGAGCGGGGGGAGTCGGCCATCTGTTTCCCCCCCAGGAAACCTTGGCAGTGGCTGTGAGCATTATGTGCTGCTCAGAGTGGCATGGGACTCGGAACGTGGCCAGAGGCGGTCGCTGGTATTTACGTAGAATTAAGCGCTACGCTGCAGTCCCGTTAAGGGCTGGGAAATGACCATGTAAGAGTGCGCTAATGGTCCTTGTGCAGCACCCTACACACTGTTAACCCCAATCTGTTTAGCGGTACTGGGCTCCGCGTGTTGTGTTTGGTAACAGCAATATTACTTTTTTTTAACTTAGTTCATTTCTGTTCATCTTGTGATTTGGAACGTGCCAGACAGCGTGTATCATCGATAACTTCTGGCTATAAGAAAGGTCAAAGGATTGAGCGGGAAATTCTCTATGTGCCTGGTACACACCAGACCTACAAGCTTCCAGCTTTCAAGGGCATCTGGTTGCCAAAGGATTCAAGCATATAACTCAATACTTGGCGTCCAGGGTATTGAACCAGTGGAATCTTGTTCTTTGCGTCTGCCAGCATATTTTCAGAGCCGACATCTGAAAATATTCATCTGTATGTGTGTGTGTGTGTGTGTGTGTGTGCTAGATGGTGTTGAGTTGAGAGTTTCTGTCGCACTCCCTATTCGCAGCAAAGCCAGAGGCTGCATGTCTGATTTGCTCGATGGTGCTGGGATTTTGGCAGCGTGTGAACGAGACTGGGAAGCTTTGGCGATTTTCCGGCTGATTTGCCGGAGGGAGTCGGAGTGTAAAGCGAACGTGTGCACGACGGCCATATTTAATGTTAAAATTAATGACCAACAGATGGCTAACGTGTAAATACATCACTGGCGGTCTGAGATGTCTCACTTCCCACCTCACCACGCCCGTGAAGCGTGGCCAAGCGTGTGTAACACACCACAGCCGAAGGCGCACGTTCTCCACGAACACACTCCAGCGCTGTTTACAAAGCGACGCGCTGGAAGCAGAGGAACCGCGAATGTTTGGCAGAGCCGATCGCAGCAGAGGGGCTCCCACATGTGCCTGGAGCTGTAGGGGAACATTAAATCAAAGGCGGATTGTGCCCCCGGCCCCGTGTTTGCTGATAGACGAGGCGGGCTCTGTGTTCGACTTAAGGCCTTCTTGACCCCGCTGGTTCAATCTCTGGTAGAGGTGGTACTCTCTCCAGTGAAGATTTATGTGTGTGAATTCAGCTCTGAATCAAATTCAGAACCACCACCATGTTTTAGGACTGTTTAATTTTTCTCTGCCTTGCTACAAAGTCTTTTAGCCCCGGGGGTTGGGCAGCATGCATGGTCTCCCCCTCATCCCTTGATGTGGCTCGTTTGCCCTGCTGATCACCCTGAGTCCATCAGCGTTCTGATCCGGGTAGTGACCGGCATTAGTGTGACCCGGGCTGAGCTGACTTCATCTGAAGAGGTGCCAAACACAGTCATTAGCGCGCTCATGGTTCCCTAATACCTTCCGAGAGCCCACTGTGGCCTAATATTAGTATACAATACATTATAATATATGTAGTGGAATCTAGAGGATCAAAACAGTGCAGTCAATCGCACTGAAAGTCATAATTTGTCTATTGTAGGTCTATTATTCCATCGGCTGTTCCGGTAACATTTGCTTTCTGGGAGCTTGAATCGTAACCGCAAAGTTATACAGATCTGATAATGAGGAAAGACTTTGACACTGGACAAAATGAGTCAGACACAGAGCTTTTACAGACTGCGTCACTTAGGAAAAAGCACACGGTTTACTCAATTCCAATGTAGTTTTGCTGAGACACATAGCCACAGTGCTCAGACGCAGAGTTTTGGGGCTTCTGGGTAGTCAAAGAGAACTCATAAAGTTCATTGTGGTCAAGCACAGTCAAAGTGTGTTTTTTCATCTGAATAAAGGACTGAAAGCCAATATATTCCTATTATACCCAGTGCTGGACTCTAAAATCCAGTTAATCCCAATCTAATAATATAATAGGCAAAAGAGAGTGCTTAAAATGTAAATGTGTTGTGTTTTGTGCGTAAGGCTGTCTTTTATTCAAAATAATCACTTTCACTAAAGCATATTCACCAGACATTATAAAACAGCTAATTATTTGACATAATTTGGAATATTAATGTAATACAACATGAAAACAATTATTTGCATACCAGAACCTCATTACCACGTGTACCACTTCACTGATTATGAGTGTAAATAAAATCCAATAATATTAGAGCATGTTATAAAATTACACGAAAAGGAATATTATTCACTAAAATGAATAAATAACTGGCAAAATGGTATCTTCTTATTTATTTCGATGTGGGAAACCAAACAGGTTTGAAATGCAAAATTAATGATGGATTTTAATTATTTCTGCCTGGGGTTTTTACGCATTGGTTCGAAGACAATGGAAAGTGCAGACCTGTGGCTGGGATGCTGGGATTATCCCACCAATCAGTGTTTGTAAACAGATCGTGGCGTTAAGCGTCTGACACGAGGCTGACACCTGCCGGCATTTAAATACACGCAGAACGGCGGGATCTGATTAGACGTGCGGCACTAATAAACAGCGAATCAAAACAGAAATGGTGCCATGAGCAGGAACTGAAAATTAGTGGGAGGTATTTAGACCCGTTAAGCTCTGTTAACAAACAGGGGGAAACAGTGTGAGGGCGAATGAAGATCTGTTTGGTAACTACTGCTGATTAGGCCTAAGCGTCTCTCTAGCTGCCGTTTGCCATTGTGGAGCTGGATGCTGGTGAAAACCGTCGTACCTCAGTCTGTGTTTGTTTATGCTGCTTGAAAGAACAACAGTGGAAACAAACGCCAGTCCCAAGACCCAATAAGAGAGACACAGTCGCCCTTATGTCACACTAAAGTGCAACACAACGTCTCGCTCTGCACATGAAGTCGCCTAAACTTCACACCTGTTCCTGCTGCCTGTTCATGTTTAGGTCCTACTGACTTATTTATGTTTCCAAGAATCACTGGGCACAGGAATTTTTCTTGGAGTCAGGTGATCTGGTTCCGCATTGGGTGCTCCTGACAGTTATTGTATGATGTTCTAGAATTCTCAAGGAGCCATTTGTGACATAATTACCAGTGTGGTACCTTATCTTCATGGACGGATGAATGCTGAAAGGTTTCCCTCACTGCTGAAAACAAGAAATGGATAATCCCCAGACCAACTTTCTAATCATGTGTCTTAATGAGAGGCGCCCGAACGTTGTAAGTAATCTGATTCCTTTCCATGAGAACATGAGAATAAAAGGGAATTTAAAAATAACTCTTTCAAAATTCACCGAATCAGACATCTCCTCAGATACTTCAGAAAGGAAGCCCTCACATTGTTCCACATACACAGACTCTCACTTTGATAAGATATATGATTGTGCAATTTTGTGTGATTTTAGGCTAAATCTACAGATCTGAGCCACCTCTCTTGGGGGGTTGGGGAGGGGGGGGGGGGCAAGGTTGAATTGTTGTCTGCTTCACCCACATCTTGTTGGGAAGGTTTTAATCTATTGTTTTGATTTTTAAAGGGCTGACTCTGTTTCAATTATTGCTATTTGTCTTAATAGTGGAAAGTGAACTTTTCACTTTTTTGGGATAAACTGCTTAATTCTGGGGATCTCAACCTTAAAGACTCAAAGACCAACCCAGAGATGAATTAAAGAATAGTTCTGTATGCAATGGCTTCATGGTTTCCTTTATTATTATTAGTGACATATTTTAATCTATATAAAACACCTATACAAATTTAACATTTAAACGTTGATTCATGTAAGAAGCTCTGTTGTTCGTGTGTCTGGAAGTAAAAGACTGTCAAGATGTTTAGCTGAAATGCTGGAAGCCATGTCTGAAACAACGACAAAGTTTGGCGCAGCCAGAGAACCACAAACGAAGCGCAGCAACCGTTGACCTGACATCTGTTTTCCAGAATGATTTGTGGGCAACCGCTTCCAGCCGTACAGTGTCAGACTGTGACAGGCTGTCAGGTTCACGCGTTTGCCAAATGTGCGCATCGCGCTCTTGCTTTCCTCACATTCGCCAGACAAGACTGGAACCTTTCAGAGATTCTATCGTATTCATGACCAAACCAGTGACCTGCCCTATGTTACTCGGTCATTTCGGAGGAAGTTAGTTCCTTATTAGCTGCTGTTGATTTATTTGTTTATTCTTACATTCGGATAATGGTTTCTTAAAGTTTATGCACAGTGAAAAACATTCACATTTCACAGTTTCTGAACCGTGGACGTTGGATCGGAGTGCTTTGTACAAGACTTTATTATACGCCGTAGAAATAACTCTTGAAAATATGTGACATTTGATTTATTGACATTTAAAAACCGCTGTGATATTTAGACTGAACAAACGCATATAATCGATTTATATGATGTATTTGATAAATATAATGAGCGACAGTAACAGATGGCATTGGGTGGAAAATGTTGATTATCTTTTCAAAATTAATTAGCAGCAAGTTTTCTTAAGTTCTTTAAACGCCATCACGCTGTCCTGACAATAGATTGGGGAATTAATTACGTGCTATTGTGGATAATTTAATGGAAAACTTTAGTAGGCTACTTCTAGTTTTTATATTCCGCATGAATATTTATCTTACTTACAATATGAGTTCATAAAAATAGTTACAAAATTGTACTGAGGACTTAAAAGTTAAATAAATCAACTCAAGCGTCAAAAGAAAATTACAGCGTTTGTTAACTGTCTGAAAGCCTTTTGATCATACATGTAGCCCCACTAGAATGTCAGACGTGTATTACGCTATTTACATACACCAGACGTTTTTAAAAAGAGTTCTGGAGTCCAGGACCGTTGGTTATTATAACAATTTATCTTGGAGTATTAAGAATCATGAAACATCAGGTTTGCATGGGGGGGGAGGCCGAGAATGGCTTATATCGCGTTAAAATAAGATTAATAAACGTACAGAACGGCTGGTCGGTATGTTAGCGGTAAGGGACTCACGGCGGAGTAAGTTAAGCGGAGGTGCGCGGTGAACGGAGCGGCTGAGCGCAGCCAGGAGGCTGTGAGACGGTGGACGCGCTCTGTAGGTCGGTCCCTGGCAGCGCGGGGACGCGGCGCTCAGGCTCCACCTCCATCTGCTGAAAGCGTAGCAGCTGTTTTCAACCCAACTGTTCAATTCCATTCATCGTCGAGAGGGAACAAAAAAGTGGCTATTTATTAGAATACTTGTTTTGTATTGTTCCGCGTCACACAAAAGGCGCTTCATTATGTAAGAAGGAGCCCTTTTGCCGAGAGAAACAATAACTTGAAATTGTCTTTAAAGTCTATCAATAATAAATTTCATTTTCTTTTCTCTCCCTTTCAGTGTGTATTGAGTAAGTGGTGGGTTTGGGAGCTGGGCACGGCCGGCCTTGGCACACTTAGACGACAGAATTTGGTGGGGATAGCGGGTTTACGTGAGGCTTTTATATATATACACACCACTTGTTTAGGAAAGGACATAGCGATACGAATGAGTATGAAGATTACTTTTTCAGCACCACTGTCTGCGATTGAGGGACAATGGAACCCGCGTATATCTGCATGACCTAAAATACAACGGCTAGCTTTTTACCTTTCTTTTAATTTGAATTCGGTAAGTTGCAAACATGGACGTCTTTTGACAAAACAATGTGTATATGGTTAATAAATATGCGTACTAGAATGTGCCTTTATTCCGAGCGTTTAGATTTTGCGTTATCACGGCGTTTTAAGAAAACCGGCAAAAAAAACGACACGGGGGTTATTAACCTTATGGCAAAGGTCACAATTTGTCGTTTAATTTGGATCAAATGTGTGGATCATTTGATCCTGTTTCTAAGCGAACGCAACATGTGTAGCGCGTTTGAAGGAGCAAAGTGCGGCGCATTAATCCCGTTTCGGCTTCATGTCGATTTAATACTACAGTTGTTCTTAGAAAAGAAACACATGATGAGCGCAGTCGATGATTAACGAAGTCGGCAATATTGTTTATGTCTGCTTTTCTGTCCAGTCTGTAATCTATAACTCCAGAACTATTAAGCGAGTTTCGGGTTCATAATTAGTCTGGTTTCGCTGCATTTTCAGTCGTTGTATTGGGGAATTATTTATTTAATTTTAATTAAATTCTTAAATACCTAACTTCGAATTTAAGACACAGGATATATACCTATCAATAAAAAAGGCGATACTATTGATCGATAGTAGAACGCATTATAAAGTGTTTTCTTGAGTTTAATACATTTTAGAAATCGATTTATAAATCTGGGAGACTATTGTGCATTATTGTTAAAGTTACGATATTACACATATTTTTTTTCATCCATCTATAGTGTTTTGCAGTAGAAGTTTGTCTCTGCGTGTCTTCCCGCTGCATGTAGAATTTGTTAAGTATTTGTAAAAGAACCTTTTGTATCTATTGTTATACTTTTGCTGTTTGTTAGACACATGCAGAATGTAGCCGGTCAATGAAACTGCAAAAGCGTTACTTCGGAGTTCGGAATGAGTTGGTTTGTTCATGCAGACGGGAGCAAGGAAGTAAAAGTGTAGTGAAATTGATGGGCAGATACTGCGCGCGCGGCCCCAGCAGAAACAGGTGTTTTCGCACGATAGCGGCGACAGTCAATTACGCCAATAAAACGTAAATTTAATTGCATTGGCTGTTTGGTGGAAAGACCAGTTCGCCCAGAGTGCCAGAACAATTCTGTTTGGGATCACAAATGCAGTGTAAACAGTATTTTGGTTAAAATAACAAGTTTGTCATTAAGGACTTTAATATTTTTTCTTGATTCAGATAATGAATAAGCTGATAAACATTAAACAAGGATAACAAGCTATAGCTTTTTTTGACAAGCAGTACAAACCGAAAATAATTAATTTTCTAATTCTATTGAAAAATTACAATATTAGTCTCCAGGGGCGTAAGAACCGGTGCTGACTGGGAGACATGAATCCCTGTATTTAATTTGGCTTCATTCGTCCCCACCCCCAATAACTAGACCTTTGCTTTTTAATTATTAAGTTGTGTTTCCCTCGACAGCAAACTCTCACCTACGTCCATGTTCGTCTTGGTGTTATACTTGTGAAAAATCTCATAATTAACTACTCTTATATCTTAGAGTTGCACCACCGACGTGCATTTGCCTGTAACGTTCGTGTTTTCATTATAATGCGTCTTCAAGCAGGCAGCGCGCACGCAGTCATCCAGAGGTTCGCGCACCCAGATCGGCACCAGTATTACCAGTCTGTAATACCAGATAAATAATCCATCAGGACCCCCTCTACCCTTCCAACCTCAATTACGTTTACAAAGTGCGCTTCGGAGCGACCGGCAACACCTGTCAGCCGGCGGCCATTTTAAACTAGGCCTTCTCACAAGTTCAAGAGACACTTTAGCTTCACTTTTAGAGAAGAGGGGAAGGAACGAAGAGGGCTGCGCTGCTTCAGATAACGGTTTTTAAAAAGCAGAAAGCCAGTATTTAGCGGCTGAAAACCGAAATACTGCACGCCGTATAAAGACGCTTCCAGTTTATGAAGTATTGATTGTACAGTAAAATGGTAAAATGAAGCACTAACATTGGCAATGGCATGTGAAATTGCACATTTCTGTCTGCACAAATATGACGATATACATAAGTATGCCAGAAAATGCTATTTTTGTAAAACCTTAAATTTCTTTTTAGGTCTCTTCTCATTTAATAGACTTAGTCAAAACGAAAGCGTCATATCCATATTGTATGTTTTAGGAATGTGTACTGCTAATGTTGCAGATGATTGACTTTTAATAACTCCTGGATATTCGAAAAGTAAATAGTAACTGATTACACGGGATTAACGTTATACGATAGCCTATTTCATTTGTAGACAGATGATATGTGACTCTTGATGTCAAAAGAAATGAAAATCGTAGAAACGCAAGGAGGTAGGGAAAATTCTGTAATCTAAAAGGGTTGCTATAGCTACCAACAGCCCAAGCAATTGCGGCGTGTCGACAAAACCCCAAACCCACG
>JAODKE010000085.1:256623-267146 GCA_026779605.1 Mormyrus hasselquistii
CAATCATCACGCAGAAGCTCGGAGTCCAGGCCAGCCCACTCCTCATTTGCTCCTCATTCACCCCCAGAGACGCTGAGTGTCCGTGGGCGGGACATAATCGCAGCGTTTATCCAATGACCGTCTAGTTTCAAAGCACCATTGATGGTGTACATTTGGTACACTTACATGCAACTATTTTTCCAAATGTACATAGTTTCTGTGTGGCTTCTGTATCATGCAATTCCATTAAAATTAAAACACTAGTCAAAATTAATCACTGTGCTGTGTTTCGTTGTGTCCTCCTGACATGGTCATATGACTTATCATGACACTGGACATGCCCTTATATGGTATTGACCTACTTCCCAAATGCCAGCCTGACGGAGACTGCTTCAAAAACATTTACGCTTGTCTTTCAATCGTTTTATATGATGATTCATGCTGCATGATTGCTTCTCACCTATATAAGATTCACCTCCGTCAGATATGCACCGATAAGACGTAGCATTAAAACCACTGACAGGTGATGTGAATAACATTGATTATTTCATTACAATGGCAGCTGTCAGGGGTGCTGTTACATATTAGCCAAGTGAACAGTCAGTTCTTGAAGTTGCTGTGTTGGAAGTAGAACAAATGGGCAAGCTTAAGGATCTGAGCAAATGCTGATGACTGGGTCAGAGCATCTCCCAAAACGGCAGGTCTTGTGAGGAGTTCCCAGTATGCACTGGTCAGTACCTACCAAAAGCAATCCAAGGAAGAACAACCAGTGAACTGGCGACAGGGTGACGGGTGCCCAAGGCTCAATACTGTATATGGGGAATGACAGCTAGCTTGTCTGGTCCGATCCCACAGGGGCGATATTGTAACACAAATTGCTGAAAAAGTTAATGCTGGTTATGATAGAATGGCGTCAGAGCAGACAGCGCATCGCAGCTCGCTGTGTATGGGGCAGGGTAGCCACAGGCCAGTCAGAGTGTCCATGCTGACCCCTGTCCACCACCGAAAGCACCTACAATGGGCACGTGAGTGTCAGGACTGGACCATGAAGTAACGGAAGACCGTGGCCTGGCCTGATGAGTCACGGTTTCTGTTACATTATATGAACAGTCAGGTACATGTGTGTTGTTTACCCGGGGTAGAGATGGCACCAGGATATAATATGAGAAGAAGGCAAGCCGATGGAACCTGTTTGACGCTCTGGGCAATGTTCTTCTGTGGATGTTACTTTGACATGTTCATGGCAACAGTATTCCCTGATACTGGTTCCAGTCAGAAGGACAATGCGCCTAAGATTACTGCAAAAAATATTCAGGAACATGAATAAGAAGTGTTAATTTGGTCTCCAAATTCCCCAGATCTCAATCAAATCAAGCATCTATGAGATGTTCTGGACAAACATATGGATTTCCCACCTCTCAACCTGCAGGACTTAAAGGATCTGCTGCTAATGTCCTGCTATCAGATACCACACCTTCGGAGGTCTTGTGGAGTCCATGGCTCATTAGATCAGAGCTGTTTTGGTGGCACAAGGAGGAGCTACACAATATTAGGCAGGTGGTTTTAATGTTAATACTGATCAGTATATACTAATGTAAAGGAAAACACTATCAAGAACTGTCAATGAATGTTGATCTTCTTGCATTTCCCTCTAGTATCTTGGAAAAATAATGACAGTGTTGTTTTGACTTAGTCCCATGTTCCACAAATGGTCTAAAAACAAAATTATTCATCTAAAAAGGGGGATGTTTCTCCTTACTCTGGTTTGCTCTTTCATCTCCGTAGAAACATACAATAAAACAGTCAAAACGAAGACGGACAGGCATCTAGGCCACGTTCCAGCATGGTCCTAGACTCAGGAACAATAGATCCTTGTTTCAGGGTTTTCTTACGGCTCAGATACTCAGATACCCCACCCATCCCTAGCCCTGGGGTTCCACTTACAGCCCCCCTCCCTGGGGATGGGTGTCAGCTGGAATTTACCTAAGGTGAGAAAGGAAAGGATGCCATTTCCACTTCCTGCTCAGTTGGGCAAAGACAGAGCTCACAAACTCCTGGTGTCTGCTGGTGTTTCGGGCGGGTTGGGGGGGGGGGGGGGGGTTCCGGGGGGGCCCGGGGTGGGGTTTCATTTCAGCAACCAACGCAAACATCCAGAGGGCAAGGAGACAGTCAACAAGACTCCTGGGAGCCTGTTTTTTTTAACATAATTGGGACATGCTAACAACATTCACGCTAGTGATCTCGGGTTATTACAATGAAACCTTTTGCAGATGCCATGTTTGCGACATCTCAGCTCTGCAGACCTTTACTTGGGCTGATAAGGCAACATCACTGTGTTTCACCCACTTTAGCCTCTGACAAACTAAAGGTCATGGAGGCAACCTCAAGCTGACAGAGGTCATTCGTAACCAGAAGAACAACACTGTCACGGACTCAACCATTGAGATTACACAGAGCGCGGGTGATTAGCATGATTCGATATTCATGAATATCTAGGGATATTCTTTTGAAACGATACATCATACCTCATGTTTTGCTTCATGGTCATCACATAGCTTCATATTTGAAAAAAATATTTGAAGACGTATGAGCGAGCACTCTCTACTGACAGTGGTAGCCAATGCTAAGCACCTGGTTGTTTTTTTACCATCTCCAAATTCCCGGCGTTGCTAAGATGCTTTAGGAGAAGATTAGCCAACGCTTGGCGCCGAACAGCAAGTCTCGCAGATTTCCAACCAGAGCGTAAAGACAAAGGGAGACAACGAGAGGGGTGCAGAGGAGAGGAGAGGCAAAATAGCAACGGCTTGTTGTGTAAACATGGACGGATAGAGGTTTGCCAGGCAGCTGGCAGCTAAAATCATCCCTGGAAGAAAATATTTCACTTTCATAACATGACCTGCATAAGAATTGACACCTTGGCTATATGTTATCAGATGAACAAAATTCCAGGTCTTTCTCTTTCTCTCTCTTTGTCACCCTCTGCCCTATGAATCACTGTTTGTCCTCCACAGAAATGGCAATAAAAAGCCCATGTGTTGGACACTGGGATGCGGGATGCTCTCTTGAATGCAGCCTCCGGAAGTTTCTTCAGTGACACCCCCTCCCTGACCCCATCTGTGGTACCTCCTCACTTACGAATACCTTTGAGGCGATCCATTTCAATATGAACTTTCAGGAATACACACCACCATCCATGAAGGCCTCAAGAATGTCCCGGTTTTAAGTCTCACAGACTCTTAAGACTGTAACGCGGTGGACATATTTCTCTTTACAGCACCAATGAGAAGAAACTCAACCCTTATTTATAAAATAGTTTTTCATCTTCAGATGATGAAGTATGTTTTTAGTATATTTCCAGACTCCTCAGCAGCTCCCTGTTTGCTGTAGACTGGTTGATTATAAGACCAAATGTTGCTATTTCCAGATGTAATATGTCAATGAAAGCAGTCGCGCTGTGTACAGTCGTTCTAGAAGGCTGGGGATAATTGTATTTCATCCTTGTAGACATCACGCTTCATGTGATTCTAAATTGGCATTCTCACACCCCCACAGACGCATCCCGCCACCGTTGCCGTCATGCCTGCCTGTGTCATCCATCTGGTCAGTGCTTTGGACGCTGTTTATGTTACTGCTGTTAGCGCTTGTAAACAGCACAAGTCAGAGCCTGTCAGAGGCCCAGGGTCGAGTAGAAGGCCTCTTTCAAAGTGCGCCTTGGGCATCCTGTTTCAGGCCGAGAGGAACAGGATCTGTGTTGTTTGCAGAACTGCACACAAAGGGCTTGACAGATCGCCAGATTTCTCCTCTGGGCCAGTTTAGGGTTACCATAACCTCATTATTATGCTTGAAAGACGACAGGTAATCGAATCTCAGGTGGCCGCTGTGTCTTTGCTTGGGGTTGGCCTTCCTTTTATTCCAATTTGCCTTGATTACCTGAACTGCCAAGGCTCCATTTCAGCCACTTATCTCCCCGAAATAATCATCTGATCGGCCCCTCGGTGCCCCGGCGGGGATGCTGTCCCCCGGGTCAAAGACGAAATTAGTCCTTCACAGCGCCCCCTATGGAATGCCATCCACAACTGCCACTTGCAGATCAGCCAATGGCCACCTGTCTCCAGCTTCTCAGCCACACTTTGCCATCCAAAGGTGGGGTCAGTGGGGGGATTCAGACAGGTGCATCTAATTCATCTCGTAGACCAAGACCAAGATATGCGTAACAAGAGAGCTGAGGGATAAGGGGCAGCGGGTCATGGGGCGAGCAGAAGACGCTCTCCTGATGCTGGATGTGGCTGGCTGGGGTTTTCATGCGGAGAAAAGAACTCGGCCCCGTTGTTCGAGGAACAGCCCAACGGACGTCACTGCCACCTTCTTGGTGATCCGGGGAGTTACCTGAATTAATGCCTTTCCAGGAAGATAGTATGAACTGGATGGCCGAGAGACGTTGAGCAGACCTCGTCTCAAAAGGATGAGCCTTGTGCTGCAGTCTGGCAGCCTTCCAGCAGAAGGAATCAGGAAGACCTGCCGAAGGAATCAGGAAGGCCTGCCCCCACTGGTAGAGGAGAAAGAGGGGGGTAAAAATATATGAGGTTCATGTACATGACAAAGGGATGGAGTCCCTTCATTAATAGGAGCAGAATGGTGGCCTCGTGTTCTTTCACAACTCTGGTGATCAGACAAGGGTGACTGTGTGTGTGTGTTTTTTTTTTTTAACCAGTCACTTCTTTAACCAATAGCATCCATCCCCTGGATCACATGGTCCAGAACCAGCAGACCACACAGGTTCAGCGTTCCCTCTACAAGCCAGTGGGTATGCCTGGTTAATCCAGGGCTGTCCTCATTCAGAGAATCTCCCAGTATACCGCATAACCAGTTATGCAGCTGATGTGCACGCCTACACGTATTCATATTTGGTATTATACATTCATAGTGGTATTCATTGCCATAATAATCCCACGTGCTTGGAATATACCCTAAGATATATAAATAATTTCCAAGTTTATATAGCGGTGAATAGAACTGTAAACAGATATCCCCTTATTGATTTTCCCAGGAGAAAGTGTGGTGCCGAACTCGAACAGCAAGTCACAGTTTTTCAGTAACAATTTAGCTATGGCTGCCACACTCCCAGCTGCTGACTGAAGAAATCAGAAAACTGTTACACACACAGGCCAACAAAGGTCTCCAGCGGAGCCACTCCGACCAGCTCCACGCGGCCGCAGGGAAACGGAGGCAGCAGTGGTGGGCCACATTATTCTCTCCCCTCTGTGTCTGTGCCCACCCTCCCCCCCCCAACCCGCCTGCCTAGCTTCTAAGTGCAGAGCGAGGGAACGAGTGACATTTCCACAGTCCTGACCTTTGTTTTTGCATTGACCGGGGTTCACCGTTCAGCGTGCGAGGAAGAAACAGCTGAAACCGGAGCCATGGCCTCGATAGACTCCTTCCGGAATGTTCCAGAATCCTCTGTAGGGTCTATGCTAGAGTTCCAGCAAAAGTTAGAGTCTCACAGGTGGCAAAGGCTCATTCCCAAGGAACAGGTGCTGGAAACAGTTTGTTTTCTGAGGGTGAAACTTCTAGAGAAATGCTAATGGTAATGGTTCATTCCAAGACAAAGGTAATAGGCTAAAATGCTAAAAATAATTCTAATAATTACATCGCTCCAGTCTAAGGGCTCGGAGAGTGCCACTGCGCCTGGCGACCACCCCGGCATGGTTTTGTTCTATATCGCCATCGCTCCACAGCGACTTTTCCACCAGCCAGCGGCAGGGACTGCCGAGAAAATACAAAAATTGCACTAAATAGCAGAGTATTTAGTGGCGCTGTGCCTGCGCTCAGCACGTCGAGGCTCCGCCGCTTTCGAAGGGCACATTAAGCCTCTGATTCCAGAACCACATAATGACATTCTGACTGCTGCCCAGGTTCAGGAAATCAGCCATCCGCTGATTCCCCTGAGACTGCTCCCTTTCAGCTTGGCCGCCTCGTGGAGCGAATCCCTCGTTTTGGCCGCGGCTAATTGGTCACCTAATTGAACGCGGTGCTGGGCTGCCGTTCCATGCCCTGCAATCAAGGCGTGTTGGGGGTCGTTTTGCTACGTTCTCCAATTCTGACATGACCTCATATTGTTTTTAAATTTCAATTCCTTCCACCACCCACCCTTGTTTATTGCCTGTTATTGGCTGAACAGATATGTTTCATTTTCTGACATTTTTCTTTCCATACGTTCTGTGTTCGACCTGAGCTAGATGGAATGCACATCTGAGACAAACAAAAACAACTGCAGCTACTGGTTCTGTTTCCGCCCCTTTGTCCCTTCCATGAGGACTCCGGCGATGTCTGCAGATGTCTTATCTTTCTCATTTGCATATCCTCAGAGTAATTACAGACTAATCAGATCGCTATTTTATTGAAAATGTCAACATATAATGGCATGGACTTATGCACAAGTAAAGAACTTTTTTTTCACTCCTCAAAATGATCCCTGTTCAGCCAATCAGACACACCTGTGTTGAGCTGCGTCCCCAAAACACTCTGCGTTGCTGTTAACTCTATTACAGAATATATGTCCACTGCACTGTACACAAAAATGGACCTGTGTGGGAGTAGTACTTGCAGCTGATGACAGGGGGAGGATCACAAAAGCAAAGGTTTATTTTGTGACTTGTTGCCACTTGTTATTTCAGTGCTACCCAAGGCTAACTGGGCTGACTGGGTGCTCTGTGTCTACAGCTTATTATTTAGCTGGTCATCTGAAAAGCATGGATACCTAAGGCAGGAAACAGTGCCTCCCTTTCACTCACCAACCCTTGCATCCCAGCCTTTTTCACGAGGCCACTTAGCAACTTAGCATGCTGCAAAAGAGCCTTTTGAAGACCACGAGAGAAAAAACCTGTGCTTTTGTCTGTGGCCACAGCAGTCTGTCATCTGTCTGGGTGGCGCTGGGTCTTTGGTCTTATAGTCTAGTATGTTAAACCTCATTCTGGACTTTTGGCTCAGGACAGACTGAGAAGCACATCAAACTCCAGGAGTGGTTTATAGGGCAGGCTGAGGTTGACACCACATATCAGGGATGGTCTGTAACTTTCACATTTGGGAGTTCCAGCTTAAGAGCGGCAGAAAACTTCCTTTTGAGGCAGACACTGCTCCTTAAGCGGGGTCTTCAAGACAGGCTGGTGACAGAGAATCAGCTGAAAACATTCTTTTGTGTGAATTTCTCTCCTCCATCTGAATCTAACTGTGATGGTGATGGGTTGGTGCCCCATCCTTGGTTGTTCCCTGCCTTGTTGCCGTTGCCTCTGGGATAAACTCCTCACACCCTGAGTAGGATAAACAGTTACAGAAAATAGATGGACAGATGGATTCAAACCTGTTATTTTATGTGTTTTGGGTTATTTTGTGGCTGTTTTTGAAGCTCAGTAAACGACATCTTGTGAATCATAGAAATAATGACGTTTATTATGCTGGGGGGTAACGGATGAGAACTTTCTTCCATCGCTTCTCCTCAGATGCTTCTTAAGAATACCGGTGTCCCCCCCACCTCCCAAGACACACATTTTCCCGTGCCCCTGCTCCTTACCAATCCAGTCAGCTGGAAAATGAGCCTCTGCAACCCCCCCCCCTTCCCCACCATACAGACATCTGGCAGATTAAAGGTGAAGCAGAGGGGGCCACACTGATGCCAGCCCTGGGGTGGGGGGGTCATGGGGGGTTGGGAGGGCAAGTTTGAAGCCTACGGTTTCTATAGGAATGAACCCCCAGGAAATAAGAAGATACAGGAGGGCTAATACACTTAGGGTTTGCCCTATGAGCTGGTGGCCAAGCAGGGATGCGGCATGTGCAGACTTTCTGCCCAACTAGGTCAGACAGTGTTTCAGACACTGCCCCCCCACCACCCACCCCCTATTTAATTCACAGCTCCCACAATAGAGAAGAGGAAACCTGTATTACAATGGGAAAAGGAATCTCTCCTGTTTTAAGAATCTCAGTTATGCTGAACCCCCCCCCCCTCCCTCCATCCCATAATTCTCTCTGTTAAGCTTGAAAAGCCTCGTGGAGAGTAGCTTCCCAGACAAACAGCTGGGTTAGGGTGCAGAACCATCCGGGGTTGAGGAAAATATCTGCCTTCCTTCGCTTTAAGGAGGCACAATGTCCCTTAAAACAGAACAAAGGTTAGATCTTTACTGAGCATCTTACTGAGTGACTCACGTCACTGGTGTGAAGGCGGACCTCAGTTAAAAAGAACGCCTGGCTTCCGTGCCGCCATTGTGTGATTAATAAAACTGCGTAATAGAGCTGTGTCACAGTCCATCACAGAAGTTGTTTTCCTTTCAAATATCCTTAAAAATCTGTCACGTCATCACCCTTTTCTAGATAAGTAACTAGAACTTCTCATATCCTGCATCCTGTACAAAGTCACAGTAAAGTGGCAGTTTTGCTCCACCTTTTGTTATATCTGAAAACACGGAAAACATCACTGTACTGAAAACAGATACAGTTGCGCGGCCAGATGCCACTGGACAGAAACATCAAGTCAAATATACGCAAATAAAACATACTGTTAAATAGGAAAAAATGTAGATTTGTGTCCGTTTCACGTTTTCTACCAAAGGTGGTGAAAGGAGAATCATTACAAGTGACTATTTTTCTAAATTTGATAGGTGGCAATCAGCCCTAAACAGTCACATACATTTCTTTTGGACTCATTTTGTACCTTTTAACCTTAAAACCCTCAAGCTTGGCTTTTAGCGTGACAGGAGCATGGAGCCCAGAGAGGGACTGTAATAGTTTGTACCCAGCAGGGTGGAACGACACCAGGGGCACGGTCCCTGCTTAATGTCATCCACACAAGAATATGGAGAGGAAAGCATTGATCTGAAAGCGCCCAGACCATGACTGACTGCTGTTAACTCTGTGAGCCCCCGACTCGGCAGGGAAGACAGGGTATGAGAGAGAGAGAGAGAGAGAGAGAGAGAGAGAGAGAGAGAGAGTGAGTGTGTGTGTGTGTGTGTGTGTGTGTGTGTGTGTGTGTGTAATTAGGTTTGTATTATATTCTAAGGACCAAGTGTCTCCCACAATGTTATAAAAACCTGTTTTTTTACCCCCACAAAGTAACTGCAATCAAAAAAGTAAAAATGCCAGAAGTCTTGTATTTTGTTTGGTTACTTATGGTTGAGGTTAGGGCTGGGTAGGGGTTAAGGTCCTTATGTTGGGATTAGAGTTTTCCCCATAGAAATAACAGACCCCACAAACATATAATTACTAACCTCTGTGTGTGTGTGTGTGTGTGTGTGTGTGTGTGTGTGTGTGTGTGTGTGTGTGTGTGTGTGTGTGGATACAACATAAAATCCAACATCAGACAAAGGTGCTGCACGGCACCTCGTCACTCACATTGGCAAACAGTTCACCTGTATAAAATGAGCTGTAATGCAGCATTTGTTTCTCAAATGTTCTTTGTCCTGACTTTAGGATTTTATGGCTTCTTATTATGCAACATTTTAAACTGAATTAAAAATGTTTAACTTTTATCTTTCCTAATGTGGAAACCCTATGTGATTAATATAACATTCTAAAACAGGACTGTCATGCGCACATTCAGGGATTCGTATCATGAACAATTCTAGAATCTGACCCCTAGGGGGGGCTCAGCCTCCCGTGCGGTTGCCACTTTCAATCTGAAAAATTACGTGGAAAAAATATTTTTCAGGGGGGCTGAGAGAAAAAAATAGGATTGGTGAAGCTGCCTAGGGGCCACCTTCGTGTTGGTAAGAGTGCCACAGAAAATTACTGTTGTACAGTAAAAAAAAAAATCATTGTGAAAATTCTGAAGAAACCCGGGAACATTTTTAAGAAACACGATAGTATTAGCATGTAATGGTATGTGGATACTAATATATGCAGAATGTACCTTCTTATAAAACTGAATTTGTAATAAGACATACCGGCGTCCCACCCAGGGTGTATCGCAGCATTGCGCTCTGTGCTGCCTGGGGTGGGAATGAAGTTCCCACAAGCCTGACCGAGATAGGCAGCAGAAAGGTGGATGGATGGATGGATGGATGGAATGAATACAACATAAGACATCAGTGAACAAAAACTTTAGAGCTTACCTGAAATGAGTGTATCCCCTTGTGCGTGTTGACTCCAGCTTGCAAACAGAAAAGCGTATCTGATAAGAGGCTATAAAAGACTCTCTTGAAGTCTTCATTGCTGGATGAATTTCAAGCCTCCCTTGAGGGAAGTTAATAGTGCCTTGTGGTGCCGTGGGGGTGGTCCTGTTTTGAAGGCTGTTTCAGTACTGTTTTGATCGTATAGGCTTTCTGTGTGAGAAATGCCATAATGCTTGCACCATTTCGAGCAGAGTCAGCTGCAGCCCTAAGGGCTACCTGAGGTCCTTCTGGCAGCTGCCATCAGACTGACATTCTCTCCTGGCATCACCTACCTGACCATAAGCTGTCTGTCCCTGTGTGTCTTTTGCACGCTGTTTTTACACATGGCGCCTTTTGGTTAATTGTCTTTTCTTGTTCCTTATATATATATATATATATATATATATA
>JAODKE010000085.1:268446-278704 GCA_026779605.1 Mormyrus hasselquistii
AGATAGATAGATAGATAGATGGATGGATGGATGGATGGATGGATGGATGGATGGATGGATGGATGGATGGATGGATGTGAAGTAATCAGTTCATCCAAGTGGCACATTTGTGCTTTGGGAGAGCATTTGGAGAACATACTCAATCTGGAGTTAGATAACAGACCGACATGAGTACGGGATTAAGATGGGGACCTCTGACACGACTCGCACCTGCAACCCTGAAGGTGTTCATGAAGCAAGCCACCATGCCCAGTAGGAAAGATAAAAAAAAAACCAATACAAAAACACTGGGGGCCATATTTCACCTGGGCAGAAGCTTCCTCATAGTCAGTTCAGCTCTGCTTTCCAAATCTGCTCCTGCACAAATTGTGTATAGGAATAAACAGATTCTGGGCAGATTATTAGTCTAAAAGCTAGTTGACCCATCGAATTCACCTTTGGAAACGGCGGTTGGATGTTATTATAACATTGCCCTGTATTCAAAGTGCTGTGAGACGACTCACACTCTCCCACTTTCCACCAATCCCTCCAACTCATCCTGCACCAGGATGTGTGATTGACATCCAAGATAACCTTACTTCTAACATCAATACTGGCCAATAATGAAACTGTATATCCCCCATAATTAGCTACCTTTGGGGAGGGATAACTGTCAGAGGGTTAATCAAACCAAACGGCATGAACTTTAATAGCCACAAGCCTGAACCATCCTTGTTATTAATTTATAGGCATATTCAGAGGAACTCATGTAATTATACACTTGTTCTACTGCCACATGCTTGCAGACATAGTCAACAGACACACTGTCTGCTGTCAGTTCTCTCTGCTGTGCATTTGTATGCAACAAGAAAACAGAGGTGGTTTGTAACAATTGTTTGCCTGAAAGGTTGCATGACAACCTGCCACACCCACAGACCTGAAGCAATGGGCCTTACCTGTCCAGTTATGCTAGTCTCCCAGCTGGTCTGGGTCTTAGCCAGGTCTTGTCAATTACCAGTAAGCTAATACCACAGCCGAGGACGCGATGGGGATCATGTTCGTTTCAGTGGGGAACTCTGCATCAGCATGGCACCATGCTGCCGACACTATTTACAATCCTCGACTTCAATGGTCTCATATTCTCCTATTTCCGATTGACTAGATAATCCTGTTTGCCAAGGACTGCTGGGACAATTGACCCCAGAAGGCTCTTGTTGCTCCCCAAACATAAATGATCCTCTTTGTGTCTGGATTTTAGTTTGCACTTATACAAATAAAGAGAAGATAAGAGCCTCTTTCTGTTTTCCATTGACCACGTCTTCCAGTGGACACCAAAATATACGATACATACAAATCACAGGCCTACTTTCTCTGTGGCAAATGACGTAGACATGAATTCTACTCACACCAAACAACTTAAGGGGTAGTGGACTTTTTTCATCGGTGGAAGGCTGCTGTTGATCTATAATTAGTTGCAGAGGAACCCTTCACTGTTCTCTGTGTGCAACATGATCCTAAGAGTCTCTTAATGCATGGATGCAGGGACAGAGCCAAAGGGGTGGCAGGGGTGGCATTTGCCACCCCCAACTGAGCTCTTGCCACCCCGCTGGAAATGGGAAACAATAAAATATACCAATGATCAGGTAAAGATTTGAGCGGAAAACTGTCATTTCCGAGAGCCCCTGAACGCAGCCCGACGCGGCAGCACCCTGTGCGCGCCGCTTACTGACATGTCATTGGCTAAAAGCTGCAGGCAGTGGCACGCATTCATACATGATCCAAAACACAGCCGCGGTATCGATAAGAACAGGAGTTAAGCAGGTATTTATAGCATATTACACTGTATTACCTTCCTAATGAGAGGTGGTCACATGCTTGCAGTACATAAAAAATAGCGGCATGAAAGCGTCGCGAACTGTCTGCTCCGTGTCCCGTTTAAATTAGCCACAAGACCCGCTCGCGCTGGTATAGATCGTCTTTTAGACGGCGTCTTTGTACGTATGTATGTTTTAGTGCACATGCTGAATTATGGTGTTTTATTTTGGCAAAGCTACCCCTTGCTTGAAGTCTGTATGGTAAGTGTATACATGGAGAATCAGTCATTAGTTTTCTATTGCATGTAAGCAGGCTATGCATGTCATAATAAAGCTTTGAATCAACTTCACTATACTGTAATGTGAAGGTTTAATTAGCTGCCTAGATTCATTAATTAAATTAATTTAATTTTTTTCTTTCATTTATCATATTTATGTAGACCCCTCTGAGAAGCCCTTGCTCACCCTTTGGCCACCACTTAAATAAAAGTTTAGCTCCACCACTGTATGGATGCCTACTGTACAGGAAGGAAAGCCCAACAAAACGATGGTATTTTTCCTCTTTTGGTGTCAGCATTTAGAACTCCAGCAGAAACTCAATCAGATGCCAGGTAACGATCCCTGTGTCAGGCTAGGCAGCTGACTATCTAGGGGCCACTTACCTAAACTCCACATCAGTGATCTGGGAGGGGTGAGGGTGTGGACAGGAAGGGAGGGGGGTGGGATGCTGGAGCTTCTGTGTAAAAACCTTTAATTCAGCAGCATTGTTCACCTAATCTCCTCTTGTCCATCATGGCTCAGTCTGCTGTTTTTTTTTCTTACCTGCGTCTGCCATGGAAGGATGACATCGACTTTCATCCTGGATCGAGTGGCAGGGAGAAGGACCTTCCTACAGGTGTAGTGCTACACCACATTTCTCCCAGGGGACACCCCACCCCTCCCCAGAAAAACCACACGGCTCCCACAGGACGCCTCCTCCCAGGCGACCACATGACTCTCTGCAGATGCCTCCATCCACACATCTTCTCACAGCCCCTCTCTGGCCCTTAAGCAGACCTCACCATAGTCAGTGAGTCAGGAAGATTCAAGCGCTGAGTTTCAGCTCATCGGGGCCTGAGGCTTCAAAACCCAAACATCAGTGGATCTGCATTAAAACCTGCAAATTACTAACGCATTCATTCATACACTTTTAGCATTTTGCCTGTTCGCACAGCTTGATATTTTTTATCAAGCTTAAGCACCTCAACGTGAGGCACCTCTCACTTCTTGAACTGGCAGCCTATAGGTTAAGTGTGGATTTATAACCAGCAAGATACCCATAGCCTATAAGCAGGTGTTGTTAACAAGCAAGATAAATGGTTTCGCTGATAGGTTGTCAACATTTGAATATGCAATGAACTTTAACAAGGATCCAAACAGGAGAATTGTGTCTGCAGATGCCCGTGAACCTGAAGCAGTGTTTTTTGGGAAACCAGTTCCAAGTTCTAGAGACCACCCTTGATAGCGAGGAATGGAATTTGTCTCAGAATTCTCCTGGTACCTAAACTGTTAGTCACTCAAGTTCAGGCACGGAACTTCAAGAGACTGATCTCGAATATATTTCCCAGCCTCAAAATATCTGGTGTAATGACATTGTGTCGTTGTTATTGTCGGCTTCCCTCCAGCTGAAAAACATGCTCTGGAGTTACCAAATTGCCCATAGGTGTAAATGTGTGAGTGAATGTGTGTGAGTGAATGTGTGTGAGTGTATGGTGTGTGAGTGTGTGAGTGAATGTGTGTGAGTGTATGGTGTGTGTGTGAGTGAGTGTATGGTGTGTGAGTGTGTGAGTGAATGTGTGTGTGTATGGTGTGTGTGTGAGTGAGTGTATGGTGTGTGTGTGAGTGAGTGTATGGTGTGTGAGTGTGTGAGTGCATGGTGTGTGTATGTATGGTGTGTGAGTGTATGGTGTGTGTGTGTGAGTGAGTGTATGGTGTGTGAGTGAATGGTGTGTGAGTGAATAGTGTGTGTGTGTGTGTGTGTGTGTGTGTGTGTGTGTGTGTGAGTGTATGGTGAGTGAGTGTATGGTGTGTGAGTGTATGGTGTGTGAGTGAATGGTGTGTGAGTGTGTGAGTGAATGGTGTGTGTGTGAGTGAGTGTATGGTGTGTGAGTGTGCCCTGCGATGGGCTGGCCCCTGTCCTGGGCTGTTCCCAGCCTTGAGCTCAAAGCCTCCAGGATAGGCTCTAGGCCCCCACAATCCTGAATAGGACAAGCAGTTACAGAAAACAGATGGATGGACAACCAGAGGACCTGGTAGCATTGGCTGATACATCCCTCCAGCCACATTTCAGAGACCCAAGCTCAGGTGACCAAATCACTCACAGTGGGGACCTTTGGCAAAGGGGACTGCAGCTTGTTCATTAACCAACTGTATCTCCTGTCATCCTTTTAACAGACGATTGTCATTCCAAATTTGGACACAAAAGGGTTCCCTGAGAAGCCATTTGTTCTTTGGATTTGGAGCTCCTTTTGTGAGGCTAACCACAGATTTTGTCAAGCACTGTAAAAAAATGGAGACCGGTAGGGGGTCGCTCTCGTCAATAGATGTCACACATGTTAACGAGCAGTTTCGTCAGAACTCAAGACACAAAACATGGCCGTCACAAAGGTGGCTTTTGTGTGCCGGGCCTCACTGTGTATGCTAATGAGCGCCTATCCCAGAATGCCATGCTGGGCACCTACTGCTGGACCAGGGTGCTGGTTTCTTTCTTTGCAAAATGTACGCAGATACTGACACTGGTGGTGTCATTCTATAGCGTGACAAGGGCTGTATATTAAGACAGTAATTGAATTAAGTTCAAATAACAAAAGAAAAACAAAACTAAGAACTGATTTGTTTGCATTTTTTTATTCAAGTCGAGATCTCTGGTGAGATATGAAAGACTTGCTGGTCTGATTAGTGCCCTGGAGGTTGGATTGGAAAGGCTGGCTTTCTGAGAAACCTCCCTGACTCCCTTTATTAAAAAAAAAATAACATCCTGTTGATTTTTTCAATGGACCAGATACTTGCAAAAGTATCTTCCAAAAAAAACTGCTCAAATGTTTAATATTTTAGAAAATATTATTGTACATTTTGTCTTTCACTGATTATTGTTTTCCTTTTTTTCTTGCATCATTTCAGAGCTGAGGGCTTTTCAGTCCACGTTCAATGTCCCGTTACAGAAGGACCTAGAATAGGGATGATCTCCATCTCCACCATACATCTCTGTAGGATGAGTTATTATTCAGGTCCCCGTCATGTTAGCATTCAATTACGGGCCTTATATGCTGCACCTAAGCAGCATATAACAGATCACACGTCATTCGTGTCACACCTAAAATAAAGAGCAGTCTAAAGAAGCTTTTGCAAATGGCACAAATTATTTTATGAAGTTTAACATCTGATTTTCACCGTCAGTTGCTACCATTTCGGTTCCGTTTATAGCCGGGGCTGGACAGGAGACTGGTCTACTGGAAGAGGAAACTGGATCATTTCATTAACCAGCTTTTCAGTTCTGAATGAACTTCGACAGGGTCTGAACTTGGGGGATTAATGACCGAACACTGAACAGGGCCACCCAAGGCTGCCCACAGTTTGACGGCGTGCTGATGGACGGCAGCTCAGCATAAATAATGTGTGGATTTCTTTTTTTTTTTTTTGGTTTTATTCTGCTCAGTGAACAGAGGGCTTCGATTCACCTGGACACGAGTGGGGGGCCTAGACCTTGAACAAGGCTGGGGGGGGGGGGGGGGGGGAAGCCTTCAGCGGGATTCAGAACCAGTTTTTTTGATAACCTGGAAAACGGAAAAAAAAAAAATAAGTAGCCGGGGAAAACCCCCACGCCCACCGCGAAAACAAAGCGGAGCTCCGGCAAGGTTACGAAATCCAGTCATGGCGCTGCACTTAAAACTTTGTCCTATTCAACATTTACTGCTCTCCTCGTTATCCATCAGGGAAAGTGAGGGTTCTTCAACCCTTCCTGAGAGCAACCAAGAAAAAAAAAAAAAGAAAGAGAAAGCCCAGGACTTGCGATGTCGAGGGAGGGGACGCCATAGCCTTGCATTCTGCGTGCCTGTATGGCAGAGAGGTGAAAAGCCCAGAGTTGGCTGGCTGTATATAACGTCTCCTTCAGCCTTCACTCGTCCCTTTAAATGCCATGTTTGCTTTAACAAAAAAAAAACGGCAGGGCATTTTTTAAAAAGCAAAATTTCCCATCAGATGACTTTTCTTTAAGGGATGAATCAAGGAGGGGGAGGGGGAGTCTGCTGGGTAAATTCTAACGGCAGCCCCTGATACAATAGGATGGAGGGGGGGTGTCTGGTACCCATGACCCGCGAGCACCTGGTAATTAAAATTGCTAATCAAATGCAATTACACTGCCAGGTGTCTCCCAGATGCTGGAAGAGTTTGACCCTTTGCCTGAGAGGAGAAAAGGACAGGAATGCCAGCCGTCTCTTGATGAGTGTGGGGGCAGAGCCATCCATCCTGGGGGGGCGGGGGGGCACTAATAGAGAGAGGACAAAGGGACAGGGACATCTGCGGGGGCAGGGTGGCGTGTGGCACGTGTAGGTCGAAGAGCCTCCCACCCAGAATGACCCCCCCCCGGTGTACAGAGCCGGCCGATTATCGCCTGCGATGTGCTCAGCCCCTATCAGTGCCGCTAATGTGGAAAATCCCTCCTGCGTCTGGATATTTAATTCCGGGCCTAATCCCCCACCCCCCCCTTCGAAACAGAGGCTTTCTGAGAAGAAAAAACCTTCGTCTGCTATTTGTGGTGCATTGCTGATCTTAACCTTCACGCTGTCCATGCGCAGTTTACACCTCCTGCAAACTGCTGTCAGCTTCACGGCGAGGACTGCAGCCCCAGGAACCAGGAAAGGGCAGGGCACAGGCTGCAGGACCCACCGCCACAGGCAGACTAATGACACAGGCAGGGCACAGGCTATGGTCTACAATTAATTCCCCTTCCCACACTGACCTATGATCACATGGTACAGTATTATCCAGTGCAGACTGCAAGGTAACCTCTCTTTTACTGGTGACACCAATTGTACTATAAAGCAAATGGGTCTTTAAAGCTTCCTTAATTATCTTTTTTTTTCATTTTTTAGGCTTTATATAAATTAACACTCTATCATCCATCCATCCATCCTTTGATACACTTATCTAGTACAAAGTTGAGGTGCTTTAACATAATCTTGGTCATGCTCAGGGTTACAGGAACATGTGAAACATTTAAAGCAATAATTTTCAAAGAAATGCAGAAAAAAATCATTCATGATTATTCAGGTATTTTCCATAAAGTAAACTGAAATACCAAGACAAATATTAAATGTTTAATAATTTGGTTATATTTTATTTCATCATTCAGTTTGAATTGGGAAGAAAAGACATTTTCTCTGTAGACAATTGATCTATGGGAGAGTAAAGTTTCTTGTTCTTTTTTGGCCTAAAAGCTATTATGTCAAGAAACAAAAATGTGTACTGTTTATTTAGGTACGAAAACAATATTCAGTGCAGTTACAGATTAACATCTGTTGTGGGTGAATGATAATATTTGCCAAGTAATTCATAGGTTTAAATGCATTTATGATTGAATGGGCCAACGGACAAAGGGAACACGGGAGCCCATGCACAGTCACTCTGGGCCGCGGAAAATGACGTGGAGATGTGGGGGGGAGGTCATCCGACTGGGGAAACACTGACAAGCCAAAATAGTGAGAGGGGAACAAAACAGACACCTATGGGATGAATGAGTGCAGCTGCAGGTAGCCAGTAAAAACAGGAGCGAAGAACCAAAACGAACTGAAGACGGCAAGCAAATGAACATAAAACGCTGTATTTCACCCATGTCTAATGGGTGATTCTTCTGCACTTCAGCACAAATGGTTACATAATTTCTGCTTAATATCAGAGGTGGAAAGTTCAGATCCAGAGAGTACAAATCCAGACCAAGGTTTTGTTTCAACCAACCAGTTACGGACTGTGTGACTGTGGCTCTTTCAACTCAGCTGGTTGAGTTGGTCTGGACCTGAACTTTCCACTTCTGCTTAATATGGCAAGAACAGGCAATACCTAAAAAAGCCATAATTTATTAGTCTACAGTTTATCATGTATCCAAATGTTTATGTGTGAAGCACAATAGGAAACACAGTACAGTACAAAAACAGTGAAAGAAAACTTGCTGCCAGAAAGTGTAAGGTCATTTACTTTGTGATTTCAGTCCTTTGAAAAATGAAATATCATGTTTCCTGCTAAACAGATGGCACATGAAGACCTGGGTAAGAGAAGGGGAGGGACATCAGGATAGAGAAACGCCATCATCAAGCTACTGGGAACATCAGACCACCGGCAGGCAGCCGAAGAAAAACACCTACGCTTTAAAGGGCCAGCGCGCCTTTGCTTTGTGCTGTTCAAATGTCACCCTTTAGTGGCATGACTGCTCCGGCCAGTCCAGTGGGAAAATGCCGTCCCTGAGCTGAACGGAAGCCTCGCCTTCATCCGTCTGTCATCATTTGCTGGGGGCTGCTGTAGGAGGTGGCTGCCTTTGAGTCGCGAGTCAGGGAGGGCCGTGCAATTACCTGCGATCGATAGCAGTAAATATAAAACCTTACGGGGCTGTTGGCTGAGCGTGGGATCAGAGGCACATTGTTACTGGGGCACCGGAGTGGAACTTGAGAGAACCCGGCAAATAAGACAGATGTTAACGCTAAACTCTTTAGCGAGTGGCCTGTGTATCGCACACATATTACAGGTCTGAGCAGTACCTTAATAAATAGCGGGCATAAATTACAAGTTATGTACAAGTTGTATGTTCGTACATCTCGCAATATGAGAATAAGAATAAAAAATGTAAGTTAAACGTGATGTTAAAGAAAAAATTACACTGTATAGAAGTATATAGCAAGACATCTCCATTATGTGTAAGTATCAGAAACATTATATATGTGTAAGTATATGGAAACATTTCCTATTATATAGTAATATAAAATACACAATTGCTCATAGTGTGCATGTCCAGAGGTGGACTCCAGGGGGTGTTCCACAAAGCAGGATTAAAGGAAAGTCTGCCTTTCTTTTGCTACTTTCATGGAATACCCCCCAGGCCCCCGCACATGCCTCCAGTACAATGTTAGTACCATTACAGTAAGTGCTGGAACAGCTCACACTGTCAACGTCAATTATGATGTTAGGATCTGTGCTGAACCATAACGATCCAGTTAGAGTATTACAGTCCTGAGAATGTGCTGTGTCTGAGCTCTAAAGCATGATAATAATAATAATAATGATGATGATGATGTACTGGCTTCGTCTCCAAGGTGACCCCCTCGTGCCATGTGCCAGTGGTTCCCAAAGAAAGACTCGTAAGGTGATTTCCAGAATGTGTGAATGAAATTTTAAAACGATACAAAAAAGCATCCTGCTTTAGCAATAAGTGCTAACAAGCTAAAAAAAAAGAAAGAACAGAAAAGAAAGAACATAAAAATAATATGTGCACACCACAGTTTGCATGCTTCAGCCACCTAGTGGTGCCTGACAGTGTTAGTACGCTGTCTGGGACAAGCAAGTCACCCTGGATGGGACCAGATCCAGGATAGGTGGTTGGGAGAGGGTTGGAATAATAATAATAATATGAGCCAATCAACACTTGTGTATCACTCCCATAAAAATTATGCACACTATCCTTACATTTTGATAGTTTGGTCATACATCCACAATGGGTGTCATGCCCTGCATCTCTTCCCCTTTGTTTTTTCAGCCACACCGGCGGCTTGGTTAATCTTACCTCTTGCCTTAGCCCTCGTGTGGATCACCCCAGCTGCCTCTCATCTGTTCCCTCATCAGTGATGTATAAAGTGCCTCCCTGTCTCGAGCTCCCCAGTCTAGTCATTGAGGTTACTGCCTGTGTGCGCTCCCCAGTGTGCCCTGTGTCCAGTGGTCCTGCCTGGTCCTGCCTACCCCGTTCTGACCCCTAGTGGTCCGTGTCTACTGCCCTTCCTTTAGTTTACTTTGATAAAGCCCCTTTTGGTTTTCCTCCACTCCTGTCTTAGCCTCCATCCTTTTCTTCGACGTGACAATGGGGTTGAATGGAAGGGGCAGAAAAAACCTTTATCACCCTATGGGGTATCATTCATTGTGCTGCCTGCCTACATGTCTAATCAAGAATCAGTATTGATATTGTGGACCTTTAGAATGCTATCTGTTCCCTGTCGATTGAGAGAATGAGCATGGACAGTCTGCTTCAGAGCTTACGTTCCCTCAACAGTAATTAAAACTTAATTAAGTTTAAGTAAGTTCTTCACAATTGTGTTTGTATATCGTTTATATCTGATATATATATATATATATATATATATATATATATATATATATATATTTTTTTTTTGCCATTTTTTGTTACAGAGACATTTTTGCTCCTTGAACAATGGGGTCAGACACGTGTTGTA
>JAODKE010000085.1:292298-329397 GCA_026779605.1 Mormyrus hasselquistii
GAGGGGAAAGACAGCCTAAAAAAACCCACCCTCCACCCCCTCCAAAAAGAGTAAGAAGTACCGACCAGTGACCCCCCTGAAAAAAACAAAGGAGGGGCTGCTAAAGATCCCCCCCCCCCCCCCCCACAACATCCAGAGACAAGTGGGCTCGTCCATAAAGACATGGCCACACACAGACTATAAAACTCTCCAGTGCAGGAAGGGAAGACCGTAAACTCCAGGTATTATGAGTGGAGGAAGTCAGCAGATCTATTCAGTTACATGATCAACTGTCTTAACAATATGGTCCAAGCTACGCTGCTTGGGGCCCGAAAAAGGACAGATATCATAGCAACTTTTTCATGCACCATCTTTCCAATCCTGTGATACTTCCTGCTTGAAAAAAACTGCACTAGATTCTAATTCTGGTCTCTTTTTCATCTGTCCGTACAGATGCTTCACCCAGCCAGGGTGCTGGATGTTATCCCAGGAGGATCTCACAGACTGAGGGAAGCTGTACTGTGACTCATTTGCTTGGAAGTATAATGAATATGGCAGAAAAGTGGAATTCTCTGAGCAAACCTGTGAGAACACAGGAGGACTGTACTACTGCACCAAAATGCAGAACGTACTAGAATGCTCTGAGTACATATGTACAAAAACATATAAAATCTAACACAGTACAAGAAGCCCATCATCGCTTCAATGAACCTGCGGGAGGAAGCAAAAAGTGAACAACACATTTAAATTCTTTTTTTTCTGCATTTTGGATGGATTTATACACAGGATGATAAAATGATACAAACATGAAATTGCACATCCGTCCTTGCAGGTTTCAGCCAAAGCACATCCTCTCACATCAGACCAGAGGCGACGTCACCCAATAGCGGCCGAACCATTACCGACGCGCCAGGCAAAGTGCTTCCATATCAGTCTGGATGAAACGCTGCTTTGCAGAAGTTCAGAACGAGCCTGGAGTTCCAGAAGCTTCCGGAATGCTGTGCCACAGAGTGCACTCTGCTCTGTCTCAGGCAGGACTTTTCTTATTGATTGGCTGCTCTGTGTATTACAGGGAGACTGTGTGTGGAGCATCCAGCCCAAACAGATTACTCATCCGTACCCTCACAGGCGACCCTTTGCCCCGAGGCTACACATGCACTGGCAGAGACAATTTCCTCCTCATATGCTCCGAAAGAGAAGATAGGAATATCTCCTGTTTCCGTCCTGAGATCAAGGGCGCAGGTTAAGGTATGGACGGTTGGGACATATGTCTGCCAACATTGTGGGAGTGCCATGTGTTTAGGGGGGTGGGGGAATGGTTTTCGTCCCTGCCAATGTTGAAACCAGACCTACGCCCTTGCCTGAGATACATCAATCTTTGTAGGGGGGTTGGGGGGAGAGGTCCGATGTGAAAGGATCTCTTGCGATGGCTCCAGCACACACACTTACATGTACACAAAGCACGTCTATAAATATCTCCTAGCATGCAGTGCACAGGACTGGGGCAGTGCAGGACGTCACAGGACAGTTTCAGGCGTCCTTAGGCCACCATGGGGAGAGCGCAGACCTAATAACAGCTTTCTGCCCTTTGTATCATTATCAAACCTATAAATAAGCATATGCTGTGATAATAATAGGCAGGTCCTACAGTACCAACTCACCTGTACATTTCATATTATAAAAGTGGATTTTTACGTTTTAAGTTGGCTGATGTCTTTGTAAGCAAAGCAGTGTACAGATATCTCTCTGAGGATGCCGGGAGGGGCAGGGGGTGTCACACAGCATTTACACACAGCTAAACTGGACTCACACCAAGATGTGAGACCAACCAGACTTGATTTGCTTTGTGAGCTGAAGAGCGAATGGGCCAGTTTATGGCACAAAGCAAGCCAGCAGGCTCTTATCGTGAGCAACAGGCAACGGGGACAGCTGTGACATAAAGGTCATCGAGAAGGAGAGGGAAATGTGACCAAAGAGGTGGCATCAAAAGCCCAACTCCCCCCCAGCCCCATGGTGACCGGGGACCACAGACATGACACCATGCAGAGAGGATTTAAGAGTCACCTCCACTCCAGTTAGAAACTTAAACTGCTGGAAGTCTGGGATAGCATAAAAATGGTGGACTGTTCGACAGTAAGGCACTTTCGCTTGGTCTGGAGGCGGCCGCAAGAGGTCAGAGGTTACAGACATACGGAGAAGCAGCAGGGTAGTGTCAGTGAGGAGCAGAGCAAAGGGAAGAGGGAGAAGACAATGGTTACAAGCATTAAGAGACATCAAATTTTTTATCTATCTTTTTCTCATTCTCTCTCTCTCACACACACACACACACATAGTACATTCTAAAAACTTCTGGTAAAGAATGAAATACAGAAGTTACAGTATAACAGCCATTTCTGTGTTACAAGAGGTGCAGTCATTGATAGCATCTATGGATCTATGGACCTTATTTAATTAAGATCTAATGACCTCAATAACAGCCAGCAGTGTGACAAACTCCTGTCTATGCAGGAACATAAGATAAAATGTACAAGTCGGATTCTTCTTCCCCTGAGGGCGTATGGCTGCCCTGACATTTTGAACACTAGCTCTGTAGTGACTGTTAGGGCAGGGCTTCCTGGTCACCACGGTGACGAGACCACACAACAGTTAAGCCATAGCTGGGTATCTGCTGAGAGAAGCCACAGAAGAACTGATAGAGGAACTAGGGGAAGATGACAGTAAGTTTGTAAAAACCAGGAGGAACCAAAGGCAATATCCCTGTGTTATTTTGGAATCAATACTATATTTTAGCGTACTTTTATTATGAACAAAGGTGTTCCTCATCTTACAACGGGGTTACGTTCATTTGTAAGAATTTGAATATGATACGATAAATCACATAGTGAAAGAAACACTGGACGATACGTAGCTAAAGCTGTTGTGTGGCTGGGTGGATGCTGCCATCACCCAGTATGAATATCGTTAATTTTATGGCATATCACTAGCGTACCAACAGTTCAGAATTCATAGTTGATTACTGGATTTATGTCATTGTGGCATCATTGTAAAGTCGAAATATCGTAAGCTGAATCATCGTAAAGCAAAGAGTTTCTGTATACAAACTAATACAACGCACGGTATATGTTCTGTTTCTGGGCTATAAGAAAGGGTTGAAAAATACAGAAAAGGTCACTCAGGAATCATGCCAGATGAGGGAAACCACACACAAAATGGTTCACTCACTTTTGGCATTGCGGTATAACATTGATAGCATATGGAAATCTAAAGGTCAGCCGGTGATGGTCACCATGAAATCTTATATGATGTGAGTAGCACAAAAATAAACAAAAACTCAGTGCAACTGAGTGTCCTTCCATAATGGTGCCAATCAATGCTAACATGCACTATAATGCGCGCTGTGAGGATGCCCCGCCCATACCTGGATGCGCTCGGTGCTGGTAGGCCAGAGAGCTCGGCAGAGGACCTTTTTGAGCACATCCGGCAGCAGACTAATGATGACAAGCAGCCCAATGCCCAGCCAGGCCGGCCCGCTGGACAGCATCTGCACAAACACGTAGTACATCCTCTGGTAGTTCAGGAACGGCCTGCAGGGTGAGTCAGAGGGAGGTGAGGCTGCATGCCGCTAGCAAACAGAGAACACACAGCTGGCTCATGGCAAATAGCAGGACTGACCAGATCACTCCTCCCCACAGCAGGGAGAAAACGACGTAGAAAAGCAAAGATCCCCATACGACAAAATGGTTGATCCACGTCCAGTAGTGAGTGTCCAGAGCCAGCTGCAGAGAGCAAACTACAGTAAGATGACGGCAACTCTAAAGAATGGATAAAACCACCATCTGACAGCTTGTAAATGTTAAATAATGCTTCTGTCTAGAACAAGGCTCTTCGTATTTTATCAGATAACAGGATGTTACCTTTAGGGTGACGGTGAACACCAACACGGTGAAGACCAGAGTCCCAAAAGTCCAGTTTCCGAATATCTGTGAAAACGGACATTTCAACAGTCATGAAGCAATGTGCCTGTACATTATTCTGGGCACTTCGTTGGACGGATGCGTTCAGTAGAATACAGCTGATTAGAGTCACATGACATGATAACAATAATAGCAATCTGCGATAAGCACATAGCGTTTTCCCATGATCTCAGCAGTGGTTCAGTTTGGAAGCAAAGTCATGCTAGTTTGATCACACTGTTGCTAATTACTGATAGCCAAAATCCAGCCATGCCAATTCCTAATTTTTAACACCCAGCTTTGCGCATTCCTATTGGCTAATGCTCCTCCTTGCTCATTCCTATTGGCTAATACGCAGCCTTGCCCATTCAGTATTTGCTAACACTCAGCCTTGTCCACTCCTATTGACTAACACACAATCTCTCCACTTTATTGTTTATGGATATCAAATTTTCAACGAGCACCGGTGTAGGACAAGCTCACTCAGTTGCCAAAATGGCTTTTTTCCCCCGTTGCTGACAGTGATCCAGGCCATGCTGCCTGTAAGATTAAGCAAACATCATGGAGAACAATGAGGACAAATGACACCACAATGCTCCATTTATTATTGATACAGAAAAAAGCACAAACCTGCTGCTAAGTCTCTGCTGTTTTTGGTATAGAGAGACAAGAACCACAATGCTCCACGCTAGAGCAAAAACTCTATTATTCAAAATGGAAAAACTGCAGTTCAGCCTATGAACAGATCACAGTGGGGGCCAATTGATACAGGTGCTATGATCAGAACTCATTATTTTGCTGTTGGTCACTCTGTCTGGCCCCAGGCATGAAGATCTTCCTGCAAGCTTCCCTGAAGGCTTCTCCCTCCATCTAATCAGAGGCAGCATTAAAACAGAAAACCTGAGTTCACTGCTCTGTCAAGTACTACCTTTCATCCTTGGGCAGCTCTCTGCAGTCCTGGCTTCCTGGAGCGCCAGAATGCCTGCTGTTGTCTCTAGTGTTACCCCCTTATCTGTCCCAAACAAACCGAAGCCCAGTGCAGACATGAAACGAAGCCAGAATCCAGAAGCTACATCAACGAACAAGCTGCAGATTGTGAGAGACGTTTCCACATGTTTTGAAGGACCATTTGGAGGGAGACACGGCTGTCAGCGTGTGTCCAGCTCTTATGCGTTAGGGGACATTACCGGCATCTTTTTCGTAATTCCAATTAACATCCAATTAACAAGAGGAAAGAAACAGTTTTAATCTTTATATCATAATATGAAATACTGATTTTCAATCACGCAGAAAACCCAACCAGAAAGAAATGCATATAAATTCATAGTGGTCTTTTCAAAAAGTATGACTATGACAATCACATTATTCCTTATTGTGAATTATTAACCAGGTTAAGATCATATTGATCTTCTTATATATACCTTGAGGTGGCATGGTCTTCAATCCGTTTTAACAATATACTATCTGAACACTGAAATGAAATTCAACCTATTTTCATTACAGGAAGCACAGAAAATACAGAAGAATGAATTATAAACCCTGCTCAAAACACTGAACACATTTAATTGCTTCAAAACGTTGCAGCTGTAAAGATGTTTCACACCTTCATGAATCATTTTAGCTAACTTTTATTCTCTTCTCCTGTAGCCCACGCAAATTTCACCCAGGTAAATGAGCATTCCAGTATCGGGCTGATAATTACCAACATTTCAAGCTTATTTTTGCCCTATTTTGGTCAGTCTCTGACACACTTTAGTTTTCTGTAAACCTTCCCGTAGCCCGAGTCTTGCTCAGAGACTTTGGTAGAATCTAAATTCTTAAAAGACCCCCCAACTTGTCACGGCCGTCTCCCCCCTCTGAGCCATACTGTATGGTACACTAAGACAATATGCAGACCTACGTTAAGCGTGCCACCATAATGAAGCGGAGAGTCATGAATGTTACCTACTCTGCCTGAAGGGTGAGGGGTTAGGTTTGGCTGGGGGTGTGGAGACAGGGTGTTAAAAGAGAAGCATACGTATGCCGAGCAGTATGAACCACGGAGATATGAGGGCGGGAAAGTATGAGCGGGGGGAGGGTTCATGAAACAAAAACTAATCCGAGAGGACAGACAGAGAGGGGAGGGGAACAGGCTTACCATTTGTGTGTTGGTGGTCATTAGCTGAAGAGGAAAAAAGCAAAGAAGCAAAAGAGGAGAGGAAGAGGAGGAAGAAGAGGGGAAATAAGGACAAAAAAAGTAAAGAAAATTAGGATGTTAAAACTGAAAAACAAAGACAAAAAAAGCAATCAAAAAGACTAATATGACATAAATAAACAGTATAGAGAAATAGACCCACAGCTGAATGCACCCCTGCGGTGAAAATTTCATGGAAAACCCCAGGAATTTAAGCAGAGTAAGTCTCTGAGCGTTTCGAATGGCTAGATCAGCCCTTCTGTTTGTTCACCTATGGGTGGATGCTCTAGTGATGCCCAGTCCATGATTTTTTAGCTTTTTCTAAGCCCTTTGCACAATACCTGGATCCTACTTCACAGTCCTCTGTAGAAAAACTACTGTGGCAAAAACACATCAGCGTCAAAGCCAAAGGAGATCCCGGCGCACACACCCTCTCTGGCCGTCGCCAGTGCATATTCTCCCTGGCCCAAGCGACCTCACCTGTCCATTGCTGGTAAAGGTAGTGTTGTCGAACAGGAAGTAAGCACCAAAGAAGAAGACCATTGAGTCAAAGAGGCCCAGAAAAGTCCAATATATGAAAATCCGCCAGCGAAGTAGGCAATTCTTGGCTATATCCCTGCAGAAGGTAGGACAAACAATTAGCTCTCATTTTGTCACGCATGTTGTCTTGTCTCTAGGGACAGAGGCAGTTCTCACCTGTACAGGGAAGGGTCCCTCTTCAGGATGTCCATGCTGACGTGCTGCTCGATGAGGCTGTAGAGCAGGATGGGCAGGGAGGTAAAGCTGATGTTGTAGAGCGTGAGATAGGCTGTATCATACAGGGGCTGGAGGACACAGAAGGAAGAGTCGGGGAAATTCAGGCAAATGAAGCCACTGGAGTTACGACGAATGCATCCAGCTAACAACGGGTAGAACATTGATCCTGAGCCTTGGATGTATGAGAAGTTCTCGGAGGCATGTGCTCTGGGGTTTGTGGTCACCACGGGGATGAGACCACACAAATGATAAGTCATAGCTGGGTACCTGCTGAGAGAAGCCACAGAAGAACTGATAGAGGAACTGGGGGAAGATGAAGCAGACATTCTGTGGAGACAAAGTACAGTCAGCCTGGCCACATAGAGATGTTTCTGTCATTTCAGATAAAACACACACCTCCTGCAGGTGACACTCTCACCATTCTGAGATTATTAACCTTCCAGAAGGTGAGAGAGGCACTGTATGACTTTTATTATCTGTAACTATATGGACTGTTATTGTCCGTTACTCAGGTAATGCATTTGATTCCTGCTGGTCACTTACTCACCTTGTAGAAGAAGTACTGCACCAGCTCAGCGATGCGTATGTAGTAATAGTGACCGTGAACCAGCAGCATCTTCTTCAGGTGTTTGAACTTGGGGATTGCATAGTCACTGTTTCTGGCTGCCTGGCGACCCTCTTTACCCATAATGCCTAAAGGGGAGCAAACCAAGAAATCAGTAAAGCAAGCAAGGATGTTTAAAAAACTGTGAGGAGCTGTGATACTGCTTCAGATCAGAGACAGCCTGCCTTCATCTTTTCTGTCCCTTTGTAATAGATAAAGCTAAACAAAATGGGCCGAATGGCCTCCTCTCGTTTGTATATTTCTTATGTTCTTATGTAATGCTTTACACTAACTGCACCTTCATAATGCAGTCATGGAATTCATAAGCAGCATGCAAGTATACAATAACATGGTAACATACCCTACCAGTTTTAATATACATTAGTAGCAAACATTACATGATTAAACAATTATAATGCTATTATTAATGTATATTAAAACTGCTAAGGTATGTTAGCACGTTAACAATCATGCTGCTTATGAATTTAGTATGAATACATTATGAAGGTCCACTGAATCTTCTATGAGTCCATTATACTGTAAAGGCATTAAGTAGGTGCAGTTACTGTAAAGCAATGCTGCTTGCCAACGTGCCCCCCCTCACCTATGCCGACGTGAGCTTCCAGGATCATGCTGACATCGTTGGCTCCATCTCCAACGGCCAGGGTGATGGGATGCTCCTTTGAGGCCTTGATCAGCTTCACAATCTAAAATGGCACACATTCAGAATATTCCAGAGGACAACAGCAGCGGCAGATAACCAGCACCTGACCCTAACGGACATGGAGACGCCGAAAACACAAGGTGCTCCAGCTATGGTTTCCACTTTCCCTACTGTAACATAGCCAGACCACCCTATGTGCAATTTCCACTCAAATTTATACAGCTCAGACAGAATGGTGTGGAGATATTTGATCCTTCACTCTGCCACTGGTCTCACTGGTCTCCACAGTGACATTCAATGATGGTCACTAATAAAGTGGCCAAACAAAGCTTTTTCCATTAACTGGGAAACCACAGATTGTGCCAAAGGGAAGAGGGTCCAGTGCTTTCCAGCGAGAACCTTTAAAAGTTTTACTCAATTAAGATGGTTCAGAACACTCAACTGACCCTTCCAGGAATATTTAATAGCTACTATCTCACATCTGCTGGTCTGGCCAGCCCACAGGAAGTGACATCAGACCTGCGCTTTCTGCAGCGGTGCCATGCGGCAGCAGAGCACGGCACTGCAGTTCCGGCAGATCTCTAGGAAAATTTCCCTGTAGTTCCCCGAGCTGTCGTCCTGTGCTGGCTTCATCACTGCGGACAGCGTGGCCCCGTCAATGATCAGCCCGTAGTCCTGAAACTCACCGGACAGCCTGCAAGCAGAAACACACTTGGGTCAGTTCCTCAAAACACAACAACTTCATGATAATTGCAATACCAGTCAAAAGCCTAGACAGACCTACAGAAAATCATGTTTTGCAACAAGACGGCGACCCTAAGCAGCCCTCGAAGTGATGTAAGTACTGTACTATCTTGTTAACAAAGATAGAGATGGGGTGCAGTGACAGATGACCTTAACCATATGCTGGAGAAGCATTCCAGGCGGCAACATCTGGAAGCCGGTTGAAAGAATGCCAAGAGTCTGCAATGCTGTCATCAAAGAGGCTGTTTTTAAGAGTCTAAAATTTGATAAAATTTTGGTAAAAAAATTGGTTGTGGTAGTATTTGATATGTATTTCTTCACTGCCTTGAGGCACTTTATTATAAGGTGAATAACATGAAATATCATTGAAATAGAGACAACTGCATTTAAAGCAAGGGTGTCCAGACTTCTGATTCGTACTATACCATAATTAATACATTTATGCTTTTAGATTCCGTACCGAGTGTAAATAACTTTCAGCTGTTTTTGAAAAACATCAGTTTCAGGTGGATTTCAGTAAATGAAGTAATGGATGGATCATGGCGAATGACTGAGATCAGGGTTGGGTCCTCTCTGATGGACAGTAACTAAAGGAGATCAAAGGACATTATGGAAGTAGGGGGCCATTGGAGTGACAGGAGCCATAACTGTAAAATTTCATGATGCACCTTTGACTCAGATTCTGGACCCAACCAGCCTGACCTAATAGTGTAGTTGTGTGAGCTGTAAAGTAGTGATGATGTCACATGGACAGGTGGGGGGAAGACCCAAGAGCCAGTGGCACAGACCCGGAGAAGGCGTCGTGCGTGAGGCTGCCGTGTTGCCGCAGCACGGTGCGGCCGAGCTCGAAGAGCACGTCATGCAGGCTCTGCTCCTCCGTGCGCTTGGTGGTAAGCTCCAGGATCTGCGTGCTGCGCCGGAACAGCTTGCTGGCATAGCAGGTGGCAGCCGCCGTCTCCATCTTGTCCCCTGTCAGCACCCACACCTTCATGCCCGCCTTGTGCAGTGACTCGATGGTGTCTGCTGCCTTTTCCTGGAGCCTGGAGGGGCCAGTCAGACAGTCAATCAACCCAGATAGCCAATCACCATTTCCTGTCCCACCCATCACAACTAAAGAATAAGAGAAGACAGACGACACAAACTGTTTTCCAAATAAACTAGTCAAAATATAAACATGAAAAGGGAAATCCCCTGAAAACCATAAAAACAAAAACAGACACTTAATCGCATCTTTAAAACCAGTGCATTTTTTCAGTAATTCTCATTCGCATGAAACAAAATATCCAAACAGGTGTGAATTTTCCAGACTTCCAGTGTAGTGAAAATCATCACTATAGAAAGTGACACTGGGACATCCTAAATGGGCTGTGTGACCTTGGTCAGCCAGTCCCAGGTGGGTGTGGCAGCCACTATGCAACTTGGATTGGCCAATCCCAAGTGGGTGTAGCAGCCTCTACGTAACTTGGATTGGCCAGTCCAAGGTGGGTGTGGCAGCTTCTATGCAACTTGGATTGGCCGGTCCCCGGTGGGTGTGGCAGCCTCTACATAACTTGGATTGGCCAGTCCCTGGTGGGTGTGGCAGCCTCTACGCAACTTGGATTGGCCAGTCCCAGGTGGGTGTGGCAGCCTCTATGGAACTTGGATAAGCCAATCCCAAGTGAACATGGCAGCCTCCATGAGCCCCCTGTGCTCCCCATACCTGTCCTCCACAGCAGTGGCCCCAAGCAGGACGAGATCCCTCTCGATAAGGTCATAGGCCTCTGCCAGCTTCCTGTCCCTGTCCTGCAGGGCCAGCTTGGCGCTGTCCAGCAGCTGGCATATATTGTGATACTCCTCCTGACTCAGGACCTTGTAGGCCACACAGAGTGTCCGAAGACCTTCCTGCAGGGAGCCAGGGATATGCATCAGCTAAAGACTGAAAGGGTCTAAAGATATTCTCTGCTATATGTGTAACCAGCAGATATTTCCTGCTATACAAGTCAAATATATGAAGCTCCGTTTATTTATATCAGATTTCCTGTGTGTGTATATACAGTTCTGGGCAAAAGTCCTAGGCAGTCAAGGGAAATGTTTAAAGCTATTTATCTAGGAGCTACGTGTAAATTTGCTCAGAACAAAAAACACAGTTTAACATTAGAATATATGCAACTTAATAGTAACTCAAAAGCTAAAAGGAATTTCTTCTATTGCCCAGAAAGTTACAGATATCTAGTCGAGGATGACGAGATGAACACCGCTTCAGCCCCCAAACCTCTCCTCAGGGGCACCCCAGCCATTCCATGTATTTGATAAATTTCTTCACCAGCTCTCTAAGTTAACTAATTTAAAATTTAAAAAGTGAATGAGGTATTGATTAGCCAAACAATGTGTGTTAGTGGTCGGGGGTATTGGGTGGTTGCTGCAAACACTGGGGGGGGGGGCTTTAAGAGAGGTTTTGGAACAGCTAAGCTGACAGATTTTAACATGCAGGTCATTTAAACATCGATCTCTTTGGCTGCCTGAGTCTTATATAGTATCAGTCTAAAGTCTGGATACGCCTCTTTTTAATACATTTCTCTCTGTTTTAGATGTTTTTCGCCTTGGAGTAATAGACCTCAAGGCAATGAAATAATACATATCAAATACTGCAACAACCAAGAGAAATGCAGCACTCGTGTTGGATTAGGTTTATATTACACTGTGGGGGATATTTGGTCCCCACAATGTAATATAAACCGAATCCAACATGTTCTTTGATGTCCCCACAGAGATCTGTGAATGCAATCAAAAAAGTAAAAAGACCAATCAAAAAAGGAAGAAGACCAGTAAAAACCAGTAAAAGACCAGTAAAATACCAAAAGTCTCGTATTTTGTTTGGTTACTTATAGTTAAGGTTAGGGTTGGATAGGGGTTTAGGTCGTCATGTTGGGATTAGAGTCCCCACAAAGATATAATTACAAACCTGTGTCTGTGTGTGTGTGTGAGAGAGAGAGAGAGAGAGAGAGAGAGAGAGAGAGCTATGGCCATTTCCTGTCTTTACTGCATATTATAGATGGACACCTTCAATATGCTGATGACACCAGATTTATAGCATAAAAATTAAGATCTGAAGACACAAGGCAAGTCAAAAAACAGGAGTAAAAAGTGGGACTATAGCTAAATGTGAAAAAAGCAGGTCATGAACACTATGAACAATTATCTGCAACAAAGGATACATCAGTCAAGAAATATACTGCAGAGTAGCACTTAGCAAAGGTGCAATGAAGTACCAAAAAAAAAAACAAATACCAGAATTGTTCAAAATGTGGTATTTTCTGTGGCTTCACAGATGTGAAATCTGAGCAATGAAGAAAGACAGGAAGAATACTGAAGTTGTAAAAGTAACAAAGATTACAAGGACCTCAGGAAAAACATGCTTTTTAAATGTCAGAATTTTCACTCGAAGTACAAAAAAAAATCAAACTAAAACCTATCAACAGAAAACACACCACTGGAAGCCTGGCTCAGGAGGGAACCTGTCAGTATGGTCACCAAGGACGGCTCTTGATGAAATTAAAATGAGGTGGACAGGTGATTTATGATGGATCACGGGACACTTATAACCTACTCCGATCTCTGACTGACACCACTGAACCACCTGCCCATCATTTCCACCTTTTTACTATACTTGGTAAATGAATACATAATAAATTACCTAGCTGCAGCTTGGTGACACCACGGGTGTGGTGCTGATACGTCTACAGAGCGGTAGATATTTAGGCCATGAGTTGTGGAAGGGAGGGTACAGGCTAATGACATCCCTCTGCAGTCCGACCCCTGGGAGATGTCCTCCAATTATCCCTGCTTATCAGGTCACCGGAGAAACTGGAACAGTGCACCGAACCTGATGATACCTCATTGAGCCCAAACCCCACAGAGCTGCAGGGATAGGTCCAAACCAGACACAGATTCTAAAAAGCGGGGGATCGGATTGTGGGTAGTTTTAGAGAACCCCTGCAGACCCACACTGTCTGTAAAAGCTGAGCATGTTTGGGCGGGCAAAGTGGAAGAAACCAGCGGTGAGAGGTTCTGAGTCACCCACCACAGCATTGTGCTCCACCCGGGCTCGGACCCGGTCCACTTTCCCAGAGATGACTCTGGGGAAGATGGATGAATCGGCTCCTTTGCAGAACAAGTAGAGATGTCCTGTGTGGAGCAGGAAGATGAGTATAATGTGTGATGCGGACAGCCTGCTCACCCATTCTGCATTCCTTCAATACATTTTCAGCATCTCACTATAGATGAAGTAGGTAACAGCCAACCCAGAGAAGCCGTAATGACCAGGGTGACCACGAGGAACATACCTGAGCTGGAGCGGACAATCACACTCATTCTCCTTCGGACAGAATCAAAGTTGAGCACCTCCAGTAGCTCAAACCTGCAGCCAAAAACAAAAGTGCCCATCACTCGCTGGGAACCACAAACTGTTGGTCAGCGGTCAATACTTCAGATAGCCCGTGTTTTTTTCTTACTCACTCAACCTGAGAGAAGTGTGTGTGTTGCAGAGGTGGAAAGTTCAGGTCCAGAAAATACAAATCCAGACCAAGGTTTGTTTCAACCAACCAGTAGAGTATAGAGTCACAGTCACAGGGTACTCAACTGGTTGGTTGAAATAAAACCGTAATCTGGATTTGTACTTTCTGGGCCTGAATTTTCCAACTCTGGTTTGTTGTACACATTCAAGGGCTACCAGGCTCATACTTGCCAGATGGATCTAATTCCTCCACAGTGGGGAAGACATGATCGGGCAAAGTGTGACAGTTTGGTACAATTATTTAGTATGTATGCTCTGTCCACAGAGTTTTGTCTTAACATGAAAGTTTGTGATTGTCACGTTTGGTCTCTTTGGTAACAGATGTTAATTTTGAGGATTACTTTCAATTGACAACCAAATTTTTCTACTAAAAGTTTCATCCATGGATTCATCCATCCATCTTTTAACCACTTTCATCCACTACACGTGGACTCTCTGCGAGTCCCCGGGGACCAGATTGGAAAAAACTGTGCTATGCAGTGACAAGGAGTCTATCCCTAGAAGCACTGGGCACATGGCAGAGGATCAGCCCTGACATGCTGCCAATCCACCACCAAAGACTAGTGCTAGGCTTATCCACATTATGACACAGGCTGTATTTAACGTAATTATACTGCAAGGCGAGCCACATTTTAAACATATGGGGGAAAAAACACTTCAGAGATGACCCACCTCTCTACCTCATCTTCCCTATTCAGGATTTCCATGTGATTGTCCTTTAGCCGTAGGTAAGTAAACCCCAGCCTAGGAAAGAGTAGAGCAGTTAACACAGTCAGAGCTGGAGAACGCACAGGCCTGCGATAACAAATATAGTTGGTGACGTTGCATTTATTTACAGGTAAGTGAAAAAATGACATCCAGGACAAATATAATGGTCAATGTCAATTGTTTTCTTCATGCATGTTTCATGCAGCCATCACTCGCCTTTTCATGCCCTCCACCAATGCCACCTCATCAGGAGAGGAGGAGATGTAGAATGAGGTCGCCTTGCCCTGGTGGATCCCCCGCTTGATGCCATCAACTGTCTCTTCCTCCTTCACTTGCACAGTGTGGCACAGGCAGAGGGCACGAAAGAACAACTCCTCACGCTCCTGGCCACAAGGGGGCAGCAGAATGCACAGGGCAGTAGTGTCAATAATGGTAGGGAATGATATCAATCACGCTAAGGAAGCGTAACGTTCGCGAGTTAAAAATCACAGGAAAGCACAAAAAAACACCAGAAGCCCAGTTTTTGATGGCTTGACCTAGTAAATGCAGGTGTCTCTGACCTTGCCATCAGGACCAGGTGAGGAGTCGATCATGTCGATGCCAGAGGATCCAGAGAGAATCTGGCCATTGCAGATGGCGTGGGGGACGTAGACATGGCCATCCACACAGCACTCTATGAACTCCATGTTGTTCTCTGTCAGGGTACCGGTCTTATCGGTGAAAACATATTCCACCTATAAGGTGGGGGGAGGTAGATCTCTTCATAGACAGGCCATCATACACTAGCCTTATGAGATGTGATAATACATGCTGTATTCCTTAGCCATGACAACATCTAGTTTCCTTTCTTTTCGTGAGATCCTTTAGGAAAAACCATAAACCAAAATAACCTGGGTCTGCAAAGTCAACTGTGCAGAATGATTCTAAATAAAATATTCCAGAAGATAGTTCTGTGTTTACTGGGTTTATCCCAACAAAAAACGTCCTTCACACAGAGGCAGCATTTATGTCTTAGGTCTGGATTTTCAGGCACCCATGCAAAGGATTCATTCACTGCCCACATACCTGCCCCAGCTCTTCATTGAGGTCAGAGGTATTAACCAGAGCTCCCTCGCCGAGCTCCTCGTCAAACATCTCATCATCCCAGGTAATGAAGTAGGAACCCAGGAACTTCTGCATCTCAACGGTGACGTACATGGACACAGGGATGATGTAGTTGAACAGGACCATGAAAGCCAGGAAGTCGGTAAAAGCTCTGATCATCTATGGGATGAAAAGAGTGGAAACATCAGAAGGAGGGGACAGAGATGTGTAGAGGGTGTTTGTAAGATGGACTATCTGGACTTACCACGTGTCGCTGCCTCTCGTGGTCGGTCTTTCCGTTATACCAGGGCTCATCCCGGTTAGGGTCAGCCTGCCATACATACTTCAACGTTGTGTTGATCAAGGCCTTGCTGATTAGGATGCACAGGTAAACAACCAGGAAGGCATTCATAGACCTATGCAGGTAAATGGGCAAGAGATCCAGTAAGGAACACTACTTCATGCTCTCACTTGACGTTTTTATTTGATGACGTACCGCACAGAGATTTACATCTTTTCCCAACAAGATCTATTGTACTGAAGCAATTTATGCAAAAACAGAAACCTGTTTGTTTCTCAGGAATAAAGCTCTTTTAGTCACAAATCCAAGTCCAAATCCATTAAACTGGCTTTTTGTTCAGAGCCCTTATCTGGACAGGCTTACAGGGCCAAAGCCATGCATTAACCGTAAACAACGGCTACATCAACACAACAGGAACAACAGCATCCACATTAATTACACTGTGATTTACCAAAGTAATTAGCACTGGGGTCAAGGCCCCTGTGAGAACAACTGGGAAAGAGCCGGCCATTTAAAACTCATTTCTCATTTAAAAGCACAGATCTGTTATTCAGTGGCAATGGACCTGGTCAGAATAGAAAGGGTTAGTAAAGGAGGGCGGGGGGTGCATGGGGCATGGCAGTGTGGAGCAGACTAATTACACAGCCTGATGTAAACAGCTTGTTGGAATCTTATCTGTGTGAAACAACCAGCTGAGTGTGCTTCAGCAGAAGAATGAATACAGTCAACATGGCAAACCTCTACAGGTCCTGAACAGGTCACAACATGCACCAAATCACCAATATACAGCATAAATACAAACGAAGAATTGAGAGATGAGTTGATTATGCAACTCTTACTTTTCGACGGCTGAACGTTTCTGCGACTTGGATTGGTAGTTGAGGGCCATCTTGGACTCCATGCCAGTATAAATGGCGACAGCTGGTAAAAAGGCAAGTGGTATTAACTGATCCCAGATCACCCGGGATGAACTTTGTTCACCTTCAGCCCACGCAGTGTCTAAGCATCTAACAAGGAGTCAGCCTAATGACTCAAAAAAGCCCAACACAGGATTTCCACTCCAGGAATGCAAGAGCCGTGTTTGTCTTAAACTATGAAATCCCTAATCTAATGTAAAATCACACTGCAGTACGGGAAGCCGGTCCTCTCCTGAGGAACCAAACACCTGTTTATTTTGTTTACACTGTTATCCATCACAGACCTGTCTCTGGCTCGCTCCGATTCCTCTTTAATGAGATGGAAGTGTGCAGTAATATGAGGCTGCAGAAAATACCTGTAAATTTTGTTCTGCCAATTCAGCGCTGATCATGACAGACCGTGGAGCCATAACTGCTTCCTCATGAATAACGGCAATTTCAATCCTCGCTGCAATAACCATAAGGCTTTACTCGGAGGAATGAGCGCATGCCAGCCCATCTCACTGATAGCCCATCATTTCTGAAATGGTTTGGTCTCTCCCAGAATGCACCGGGCTGCTGCTGTATCAGGCCATGCAGATCCTTACCATAAACAAATTCTGTGTTCTTTAGTGTGGCTCCTCGCAGAAGCAGATTCTCAGAACCCAGGGGCCTGAAGGAGAGACAGTAGAGCTTAATCATCATTGACAACGATGTGTACTTTCACTAAATTACCATGAAGTCAATCAGTGTTCATCTCTTGGCTTGTGGCCTTTGGCCAGAAGCATTATAACGTCACTAAGGCCAAAATCAAATTGAAATCAATCACAACCCACTGTACAAAACAGAGAAATGCAAACAAATGTGTATATAATAACACAGACCTAATTTGACCTCAAATTGACTTAAACATCCTTGTTGACAAGCAGCTGAAATAGATTTCTTTAGAGTCAATGAACATCCCGTCCTCGTGTATTTAACATCTCCATCACCTCCGAGCAAGATGGGACACGTCCTTCCCTCCAGCGCACAAACATGCTTGAACGTCAGATTAAATTCTTTGCTATTCAACCGAACCAGTTAACATACACGGTAATCCCCACATATTGTGATGGGGCATTTTCAAAAAATGAAATTCAGATGCAAAAACAATTATAGCAGGAAGTGAGGGATTTGCACAGGGGCTGGGAAGATTTAGGATGAACCAAACAATGATAGCCTTCCATAAATCATCAGCATAATATATCAGTCATGCATGCAAGCTATCGATATATAAAAATGTAGACCCAGTATAGCAAAGCTTATGTTTCTATGAGGTCTGTGACATAGCAAATGGCTATTTTAATGTGTAATCAATTTCCTGTCTGGCAGGGAAAGCAGGAAATATGATAGACCTACCTTGCAATGGGTTCATCTCGGTCCTGATAAATATTGATGCGTCCGACGAATCTGAAAGCAGGGGAGTGGTTCGAGCTCAGTTGTTTATGCGGCGCATTAACAAATACACACGCACGTACACACACACACACACACACACATGTCGGGTATACCTATCCTTATGGGGTCCGCTTCTTCACTTCTATGGGAAAAATGCTAACACTTACTATGACAACATGACAACCTTAACCCCCACCCTGCCATAACCATAATCATAAGTAACCAAGCAAAATATAAGAGTTTTGCATTTTTAGTTTTTTCATAGCAGTCACTGATTTTTTTAAAATAGAGTTTTCCCTTATGGGGACCAGTTTCTTGGAAGAAAATGGGTATTTATCACTTTATGGGGACATTGTGTACCCATAAGGATAGGTACACACACACACACACACACACACATACACACACGCTGTGTTTGTTGGCATCACTGTCTTCCCTGAGGTCCTTCAGGATCACTCACTTGTAAAGGTCAGGTTGTGGCTGCTCGCATTCAATGGTGGCCATCAGCATGTCCACCTCCTTCTCAGTATTAAACGACTTTGTGTCCTGCACTGCATAGTATGTCTTTTTGGGGGAAAGAAAAAGTGAAACAATAGTAAATGTGACACCGAGGGGTCATGGGGGGGGGGGGTGAGGCATGGTAAGGCCACAGGTTGACCTGAGCCACATCAAACACATCGGTTCACTCATCTCCTTTTCTCCCTCTCTCCACTTTACTGTGTACCACTATTTTCTCTGTCCCGACGCCCCACTATTCTATCTGAATGCGAACACACACACCCTCCTTCCATTCAAGAGGACAATAAGTCATTTGTCACATGCCTTTCAGCATTTAGTTCAAAGGGATTATACAGAATGCTTTACTTAAAGATAAACGATGGGAACGTTATTGGCTGTGACAACCTAAACAATAATTCTGCTCTATTTGTGCCCAATTACAGAATTACAGTATTTATGAGGTGTCTGCAGAACATGACCCTTAAGGATCCTGCAGGGGGTGTGAAGGTGAGTTGGTTAGGACATTCTCCCAGGAGTACAAGACCATAACCTGTAATCACCTAGACGTCCAAACACAGCTATAAGCCCTTCAGTCACAGGTCACTTTGCCAACTTGGCTGGACTTCAACCTAGCTAGAGCTTTAGAGTAACCTAAGGATACTCTATCAGCATCTAGTAAGCTTGATCTTCACCTTGTGACTGGACTCCCCATCCAAACTGGCTGTTGTCACAAAGCAGGTGCCATCATCCCGGCTCGTGGACAGGAGGATGAGGTCACTTGGGAACGTCTCATCCTCCTTAACCAAGACAATGTCCCCAACCTGAGAAGGTAAGCAGAGTGTGAGCAGAGAAGAAAGCAACGTCTTTACTGAGAGAAGCTCTGGGTCCGTCTCTCCCTGATGGCACCTGGCAACACTGTTTGTTGCATTTTTTTTAACCTTCTTTGGAAAAAATAAACAACATCTGCACTGTCGATATATCATCTCTGAAGTTCTTCTTATAAGCACTGACAATGTCATGGTGATACCTGGGTTGTACAGCTTAAGTCTGGGTTGTTGCTGCATTTTTTTTTTATTTTACAATTCTGACACACTATACAGTCCACATAATTTATTATAAAACTGGCATAAATTTCAGCAAGCTGGTGTCTCTCAATTAACCATTTGGTTCACAATAACAAATAAACACCCATATAGACTTCATTATATTTTGGTCATCTGTTCATATTTATTTTCCACAGGATCATGTGTTACGCAACAATTTGAAAGCTTTACGTCTTAGCAACAGCGAAATCCTCTAAAGTATGGCTCAGCTCAATTAGCGATATTTTTCATTTGTTGTTCTTGTTTTTATTTTTTTGCACAGTTCATTTTAGTTCAGAGGCACATGGAAAACACTAAACATGTTCGGTGTTTGTGCTATGACAAGTTCAACAAGGAAATTTCACCAATTCAAATGCTCAATTTGCTTACAATGAGTCTCCAGAGCTATGAGACCTGGCTCATTAGCAAGATATTCTGGAAAGTGCCACTAGCGCCATCTAAACATGGAAAAATCTGTCATTGTTTTTATCATTACTATATAACATCTCCAAAGCTTTAGACCTAGGGAGGAAAGTGTTCAGTACTGGACTTGAAATGAGGTAGGATGACAGATAGTCCATGTCAGGGAAAACACTTTGAGCTACTCCAGGTGTTACAAACTATTTAAAAACTGAAAGGCACCTATTCTTGGCTAAATTGTTCAGTTCTTCTGGTGCTTTGACTGGTTTGTTTCCTTGACTGAAAGTGTCATCCAGCTGTTTCACATTAACATTAGTGACACATGCATAATTATAGGAGACTGACCAATCAGCACACAGCAAGAACTCAGCGCTTAAGTGAAAGCCAGGTCCTTTTGATTGAAGTGGTAGTCTATAAATCCTGTCCTAGCTCATAGTACCCTCCCTGATGTGGATTATCTGGTCTCCCTAAAAAGGGGCAATATAAAGAGCTACAACTGATCAGTTGCATCAAATCAGAGAGCCCAGGAATCACCAGCTGAGGTTTATCTGACCAGAAGAAAGAGGAAGTTGGACTCCAGTAAATCAGATAGTTAACATCAAAGAATAAGGAGGGAAAAGCTAAAAGTCCGCCCAAACACGGATGACACGTTCATTGTGCACAGCAAGCTTAGGTAATATCCCACACTAGTGCTCAGGTGAGGCTGCCACGTCTTTAACGTAAGAGGATATGAAGACACTGATAGCATTAGCGGCTTAGTGGGAATTTTCATTGCATCTCAGGCACAGCTGCTCAGTCGCATGCGCTCCCCCTCCCCTTCCCAAGCCAAGATATCCCTGCCAATTGCTAAGTGGGCCAGTTAAATCGAGATGGCCACAGAGACTGAGACAAACAGAGCTCTGCCACACGCAGGGGTGTGCAACGGAGGGGCCAAGGTGAGGTATACCAAAGGCTGCATGGCGGAGCAGAATCCCAAAGCGAACAGGAAACTGCAGCGAGCAACATACCTCGAGAATCAAGCCGCATGGCGACTTAAAAAATAGACGGATGAACAATATTTTATAGGGGTTAATGGCAGAAAAATAAATATTGTAACTGACAAAGGTTTTTATAGGGCTCTTCATTGTAACGTCATAGACCGCACATTGTTTTGAAGACACCCAGTGGCTGTCATGGGGTTTGACTCACGGCAGGCTTCCCGCACACCCACCAACCACCCCCATCTCCTAGCAGACCCTCACCCGCAGCTTGCGGCTCTGCTTCCTCACCACCTTGCCGTGCTGGATGATATGAACAGGACATTGGTTGACAGCATTGTCAGCTTTGTGGCGTAGCCAATCCTCATAGCCCTGGGGCAGGATAACAGGAGGACAAAAGAAAAAAAAAAAAACAAATGATGTAGTATGTCAGGTTTTATCAGCAAGACAATGACCTCATTCATCTTCATTTATGTCTCATTGTTATGATTTAATACGGCCGGCAATTATACGGTCAAGACGGCATGATATCTGAGATATTTACAGAAAGATGATTCTCCACTATTTTGCCATTTGCACAAATCTCAGCTACCAGAGAGAAAGGGAAATGATTTTGTTGGGTCAGTGGGCCTGATTTGGTGTGTGAAGGCCAAGCCAGCTGTCCCTGTTCATGCCCCGCCGACATCAGCGCTGGCATCTGACTCATGAATCTGAGAAGGCAGCAACCGCTCCACCTTTCTTAGGTTCATAAACAAAAGCTGATTTTCACTGCATTTCTCAACACAGCTATTGCTACAGCATAGGATGCACCTCAATTGTTCATATCATACGATGACAACACTGTTCTCCCAAATGTGACTACAAATACTTTATGATCACAACCTCAGGTACTGGGATCCAGTCCTTGCTTCATGATTACTGAGACCATAAGACCAAGCCACTTGTGCCTATGGCCACATTTTGTCCCACCAAATTCCCCGCTGACCAGAGAGTAGTTAAAAACATTCTTCAGCATCCTGATCTTTACTTCGCAAGAGCTGCATCCTAGCAAGACACCAAGGCCAGTGTGGGCAGGGGGGCCTAGCAACTAGGGGGGTTGGGAGGATATGTTCCTACCATATTCAATTTGGATTCACTGGCACCAAAAGTTAGTTGTGTGCTGGCAAAAGCTAACTATCATATGCCATTGCACAGAACCACTAAGTCACCATTGCATGGCTGCTTTGGAAGTAGCGTCCAATCATAGTCCAACCGGCTTGATTGACCCATAGGAGGGTTTGCCACAGGCCTTCCATTCAACCAATGCGCTGACATTCTCCAACACCCCGAGTGCATTCCGTGACAATAAAACCTCACCTGTTTGATGGCAGTGACAGTGATGACAAAGAAAAGGGGCAGGCCGCTGGTGACGGGGCTGGTGGGGGTGTCGATTATCAGCTGAAATGGTGGGAGACAGCAGAGGTAAACAACCTCAATTACTGCTGCCACAACTCGCAATGCAAACTGTGGGAGTCATTTGGAGCTAAAATCCTCACCTGGACCAGGAATATGATGAGGAAGTAAAAATTCGCAACCCTTCTGAACTGCTCAAATAAGTTCTTCGGCACAAAATTCCAGAAGGTATACTGTGAGGGAAACGGAAACAAGTTAGCCAGAAAATTTTAATGCAATCAGTCAGACATGCTTGGAGTTCACACTTTTAAAGTTTCTAGAGCTGGTTCTTAAAACATATAGGTGTAACAAAGTCTATGACAATGATGGGGAGCCTAATCTGAGCTGCCAGTAACTCAAAGCGTGACACTGGGTTCCTCAGCTGGGCTTCTGGAAAAGGTGAAAGGGAGGCAGTTTATTGGTGCTGTGCTGACCGGTGCTTCAGAAAGCTTGGCAGCAATCACAGAGGAAAACAAGATGGACATGTTAGAATGATGCTTTTATATGCTATATGCAAAAGTACAGGTACATTGGAATGCTTCTTTTTACATATCCACACATCCCTTATTTTCCTTCGAGACACATACATATAGAGTTAACTGCAAAGCTTGGAGTTCAAGCATAGAGTCAGGCAGGCTATTTATCTGGCACCCCTAGAGCATTTTTTATTTTTTTTTTGCTGTTAAGAGTCTTGCTCAAGGGCCCAGTGGAGATTCTGCCAGAGCCTGGGCTCAAGCCAGTGACCTTCTGTTCGCAAGTACAAGGGACTAACCCGCTGAACCACACACACACCCCGAAATGGGCCACAAGTTGACACAGGTAGCTTTCCCTGACCAGGAATCAAAGCCAAGCCCTGTGGGTAAAAGCTACAAATCCTGACCAGTAGACCACCAGAGGAATTCCCTGGGTTATTTCCACACAGCTGTGTTTGGAGGATCTGCAGCAGCAAGGATGTGGCTGTGGCCCTTTTCTCTCGGCAACAGCGTTTTCCAATCTGGGCCTCAGGGATCCACAAGTGGTCTATGTTTTTGCTCCCTCCCTCGTTGACTGTCAGCGGTTCCTCAATGATCAGATTGGGAAACGCTGCCCTACAACATCAACATCCATCTAGGAAGAGCATGGTTCATGGGTTCCTGCACCGATACTCCTCACGTCCATGGGCTACCTTGGAAGACACAATCCGATTATCGGGGAACCGCTGAGGGATGTAGGCCTCTGTCCCTGGTGGGGGTTCCCGGTGGCCGATGTAGACTGTCCGGCTGTCTACCCAGTTCTCCTCTCCAGTACACTGTGGGACAAAAGGGATGTGGTCATTGTAAACATTTTAATTAGCACCAGATTGACAGCTGAAACATGGGCGAATTGATTTAATATCCAAATGACTGTGTCAACAAAGAAAGGTCAAGCAACACACTGGGCTGAGGTTGCCAGGGAGAGAAGGCGAGTCCACTGTTCTATGCCCACATTTTCATTATTCATCACCATGAGTATCCAGAACCAACTGGCAACAAGGAGCACGAACAAAACATTCCTGTGTCACATACACTATATCTCTCGCCGATCCCGATATGCAGGAACCGCCCTTGGTTTAATGTGAACTACTGTCACCACGATGACGGTGACATTTCGCAATGAGTCTGCTTGCGTGGGCTGTAAAACATGGAAGAGGTCACGGAAATGAGCCAGGAGATGCATCTGCAGCTAAAGAATTTACCAGATGCAGGACTAGCATCTTCTTCGGACCCGTAAGGAAATCAATAAAGTATTCATGCCAAGATCAATATCATTTCATATGCAAGGCCATCCAGTTTGCTCCTTCTCTTAGGACAAAATATTTCCCAGAAAACACAAAGTGAACTAATTGTTCTTTTTTTCAACATATAATTATTTAAATTAAATCAGCTGGCATTTCCTGTGGCAGGCATTCTGATTACATTAAATATGCATATTTAATTATCATCAATTAACTTATAGGGGGAAAAGAACATTTAAATCACACCCAATTGGTTGGTTTGGTTTCTGTGGATTAGGTATGCAATAAAGTTACTCAGAGAGCCTTAAGAATTAAAGACTGTGCGTCCTGGTTCATGCACTTGTGACTCCTCATGCTTAAAGACATCAGTACCAGTTCTCTGAATCCAAGCCTCCATTGCATATCCACACAGGATCATACCCACATTTTCACATTATCTATATGAGCAGATATAGACTCCTATCTCTAAAATGTCTGCTTTTCCACAGTGACACGGTACATTTACGTAACGAAGCATCCACAAAGGTTTACATGCTGCTTGCTGTTGTATCTGGACTAGACACATCCTACGGCTTGTTAAAGGGGAGAGTCTGCGTAGCGTAACAGGGGAGTGAAGGGTGAGGCTGTGTGCACACAAGCACTACGACGCCAAGCAATTGGTCCTTACTTTGACACGCATAACAGACCTTGATCCTGCCCAGCTGGTCTACAGGCTCACCTAATTTCTAAGCCCCCACCCCCCCCAATCCAAACAAAGGTGGCTCACTGGAACATGCCCTGGCAGCAGGGAGAGTAACTCCATTCCAGAGGGAGATGACTCACCCTGGACAATGTGGCTTTGTTCAGCTGTTTCTGTGACAATGGCTTCAGGCTCTTACACTGATTTTGCAATAGTTAGCCTTTATATTAGCCAGATTTTCTACATTAGCTACCATTCTACATTAACTAGATTCGATATTATATAGTACTTTAGCTAGCTAATTATATATCTATGTAAAGAGTCACAAAATGTCTCCATTATCACATAAAAACTTTACTTTCCAAAAACTTGACGAGCTGATCTATGTATCTATAAACTACTGCTTGCCTTGCTCTCTGTTATGTAGTACTTTGTCCAGCGCCATTATAGTGCACTGTAGATCTGAAAAGCTGGAAAGCAAAGCCCGCCCACCAAGCCCTCATGACTGGCCGTAACCCAATCAGCTGAGGGAGCGGAGTCATGAATGGAGTGGCTTGTCCATTGTTACTGTTGCTATGGTGCCATTGAGAAGGGTTGATGACACATGTCCAACGGCAGTCACGGCAGAAAGTGTCTGCTTTACTGTGTCCTACGTCTCGCAGTACCCGTGACTTCTGTGGAACTGCTGTACGGAGGCTACATGACACCTGCCATGCAGCTAACGGCACTAACAGTTGTGTTTCTATTGTCTCTGTCGCAGTTTCACTGCCATGCTTCTCGGGTCGACGCGGTTAAGAATGAGTAAAGAGGAGTCTCGTTAAAAACCACTGAGCTAGAGAAGAACTAAGACTGGGTGCTTGGCATCAGGATCATGTATCAAATATGATACAGGGAGCAAAAGATAAATCACATCACAGGCAGGTTAAGCACGCATGTAAAGTGTGTTGGAAGGGGGGCTTTAAAACATGCATGCAGTGTGCATTCTAAATGGAGTTGTAAATACAACCAACTGGGACATTCGTCTTAACCTTCCTGTATGTGAGCAGTCCAGTAAGGAATTACAAGCAGCTCTGAGTCAAATTTTATGCAAGTCCACAAGAATGACCAAAGTTAGGTCACTTGGGTTTACACCTTTAGGAGTGAGCAGATGTGTGTCATATCTATTTGTGTGTATTAGTTTGTGGTCACTGGTTGGTGGTCGCTGGTTTGTGGTCACTGGTTGGTGGTCTTACGGGATGAACTCTTCAATTAATTCACTTGGTTTTAAGAACGGAGACTGTTTACAGCAGATTGTGGCGTTTTGTTTCAGATCGCAGTGGCGTTTAAAAATGCACTGCTTTGCCATTTCCTTGGAGATACATTATCGAATTCTAAAGGGTATCACAACTGTTCTGTTGTGTTCTGCCGCATATTCATCTGTATCTGATCTCAGGGATAGGCATCTGATCTCAGAAAAGTGTTGGCCCAACAATATAATCAAGTAATGGATATTTTATTTTTTTAACGGATACATTTACTTTTTAAAGTCTGCAGGCTGCAGATGGACAATCAGGGGAATATCCTTTTCCGAATGACCTCCCTCCTGTATCAGAGCAGAGTGTACTACACCATTCCATTCCAGTCATTCAGCCGAGCAGCCAATCAGGATGCGGCGTGAGGAACGAGGACGCTGTCTTGCGCCCTGCCAGTTCAGACTGCCACACGCTTCTGCTGCACGCGCTGTGACTGTTACCTGCCAGGAACACAGACTACAGCCTCTGCTTCCAGATGCTCCCCGATATCAGACAGATCTACCTTAAAAACTGTCAACAAACATCTATATATATATAAATTTGCCATAGCAGTAACATCTGTCGCTGACATAAGGGGCAGCAAAATGAGAGGGTCTGACTGTCATTCAAGGGGCAGATGATAATCCAGACAACGTTCAGGACGAAGCGGCTGAGCAGAAATGCTCAGGCTCAGAACTGATTCCTTGCCGGAAGAGTCCGCCAACTGCCAGTTTCGGTCACAGAAGCTCAAAAATCCCAGCCTTGTTGTGTCTCAGAAACTTGGTGATAAGTTAACTATGCTCTGTGTGGTTTTCAAAGCTGAATATTAAGAGTCCACCGTTCATAAGGAGAACTGATCAGAAGCTATACGGTAGCTCATTGTATTTTCATTATTTAGGGGACCTTTCATCAATTATGGACATCTAAAATCCTACTGAGCCACGCTGTCAGGGTCAAACCTCATACCCTGCTTAGTGCCTTGGAAGGGTCAGGCTGTCGTCATAGTGATTAAGTTAATTTGCAATTCTACCCTGCCGACAGAGTAAACACAGGTCTTCAGATGAAGTCCCCCTATCATGTTTGCTTCTGTCTCCCGAGTCACACCGGCTGGCCAATTAAGACTCAAGCCTCTCTGTAACTCATACAAATCTCACAGGTCTTTCCTATCCTTCCCTAAGCCGAATCAATATATTAAAAAACAACCATGAGCTGAATTTGAGAAGACAACAGGATTAGGTGTTAATGCCTTTCCTCTGGCGACGTTTGACATTTGGCGGCTACTGTTTGCGAGGAACTAAGAGGAAGACTAATTTGAATCCACTGTGCCATGAAGTGCGGGTATCGGCAAGGCAATGCGATGGATGGACCTTGGGGTCCTGACCAAAGGTCTCCTGGCCCTTTACTTGTTTTTCTGTGGACCGTGGTGAACCCATTATAAAGCCATTGCACTGAGCTGGCCACGTTTGGGAGCGAATCAGGGCTTGTTTCTGAGATCACGCTTGTAATTTCAGCACAAATTTAATTTTGCCTATGCAAAAGAGATTTATTGTCTGAGGAAAAAAATGCAGATGGAAATGCAAAGGTGCTACTGCCCAGCCCTATGTCTCCTGGCAAAGGCAAAACAGACTCATCACGACTGTGAACACTGGCACAAGATTCCCCAACAGTCTGACATAGGTGGGGGGAGGGGGCAATCCCATAAGGTAATGCTACAGTTACAACCCCCAGAACAAATACATCCACTGGAACTCTCCCCTACACAAGGCCAAATTACCCCCCCTTCCTGTATCCGAAGAGTTTATCTGAAGTTACACATAGAAGTCTTCTCAAAATAACCGTGCCTCTGAGCATGGATAAGATATCCAGGAATAGGATTGGCTGATAAGCCTCTGAATCTGCGATGTGACAATGAGTCCGGCTCTACACATCCCTGATTGATACTCCTGCATCTCTCCTTACATTTTAACACACAGGGATGCAAGGCACCACTGGCGGCCAAGGCTGTCCAAGTAAGGGAATCGAGCACAAGTAACAGGCCAGGAATAGCATGTCACTGGGTGACACCTTCATCACATCTGTGGTATAACTCGAGCTACCAGCCCGGGAATACCGAAGGCTTCGATCCGCAGACAGATGCATTGCTCCTCAGAGCGATTTTGACCTCTTAGATTGATTCGGTTTTAGTTTTACTCCTTTGTCACATGTTCGGAACTGAGCATCTGTGATGTCGGAGACTTCTGTTCATGGTTTTTCCTATCAGAATTGTGCTTGGTCAGAATCCATAATCAGGGTATTTTTAGACCTGGGGGAGGAGAGATCAATACTACATTTCACATCTGACCAGAGTGGCTATTTCTCACTGTGCTGCCTATTTATAGAAACATCATCACTGTGTTTCCTTATTTGGCTCTCCTTCCTCCCCCTCCCCCCCCCCGGACCCTTACAGACAATGGGGGCCTGGTGCAAAGCTGTCTTCACCTGTGGTCAAAGGAGGGGGCACCTTCTCAAGCTCCGTAAAAAAAAAAAGGGTTCGAGAGACAGAACAGAACAATACTTCAAGAAATGAGAGGAAGTAAGAAAAAAAAACGAACCCATTGCCTTGGGTTCTGAGATTAATGACCACGCTGACGTGACTTGATCGTTATCCCTAGAAGGGCTGTAATGGTACACGTATTCAGCGTGTGCCACTGTGTTACACTCTCATTTCGGTTCGGTACGCACAGTGAAACAAATAATTACATCTCTTCATTTGGGCATAACCGAAATTCATAAAACATCTTGCTAATTGTGGCAGTGAGCAAGCGTTGGTTACAGTCAGTCATAATCAACAGTTTGGGGACATTCCGGTGTCCCAACAAAGTACACCAACTCTGGAGAGAGTACTTGATAAGATCATGACTGTCTGACGGCTCTGTTATACCGAACTTGAATATGATGCCGTAAACATTAGCAAACATGCTAACTCAACTGAGGTGACATTTAAGATGCTTTTAGCAGGAAAGTCAGACTGGGCTAAAAAGATTATGATGGCCATAGCTGTGTTTATTGCTATAGATATATGACAAAAAAGCAGTAGCACAGATCACAAGATATAGTTCATAATGATTAATATGATGCAGTTTGTTATTCAGACATGTCGACGGCCACATTGCCTTTGGTTTGGTTTACTGCTCCTAATTGTGTTTGTGTTTAATAATATGTAATTAATAAAAAAACAATAAATAATTTTGCTGTACCGAAATTGCGGCGAACCGCAAACTCAGATCCAATGTTTGCACCTGGCTGTGAATTTAGTGTTCAGTCAACACCCCTGACATCAGGGCTACACACGCAGGAGAAAGCAATAAGTGCCAGTAATGTGACTTAGTAAAAGAGCAGCAAAATACCTGTCATGTGTGGTGGGGAAAAGAGCAAGAGAGGACCAGACTGCATGACCTGCTGAAGACAACGCAGACAAGACAAAAAAATGACAGGAGAGTGAAGACAGGAGACACTGGAAGGTCTTTAGCATCTTCAGGTCCAAGAAACAAGGCTAAGGAGTTGAGGTGCCGTTAGCAGCCCGTACCAGGATGGAGATTGCATTTCACCTGCATTCTGGGGCTCCTCTAACCAAACCCAGGGGTAGTGGCTTGGGGGGGGGGGTTGCTGAAGATTGCTTTTTAATCTATTAAAACCACTGTGTCTGTGATATTACCATGGAAACAAAACAAAAGGCAGGACATATCCTGGAAGGTAAACAAGGCCACCTTTTCTGTCGGATTGCTATGGGGTGATGGCGGATGCACGAAAAAGGCAGCCGGGACTGTACAGGCATCCCTTTGTGTCTGACTTTGACGGTGTCCTGAGAGAAATACGAGCATGATAAAAGCAGGCAGGATGCTCGCTAGTAGGAAAAGATAAGACCTATTTCTAAAACCAGCCTCCCAGGCCAGAGGTGTAACTTATCGGTCTGTCATTAATGGATGTAAAGGTTACAGTGCGTAACATACTGAAATCATACAATAACATGATTAATAATCCTGGGGAAACCTAATCTACTGATTGCCAATGAGCAAATACCTAACATGCAGTCTTCATAATGTAAATATGACAAAGGTTTACCTCCCAACTCATGATAATTCTGGGCACTAAAACCAAATGTGGTTCCCAAGCATAAACAGGTTTAGACATCACGTCCGTCTGCTCTCAGTTAAAATATAGCCAAAGTGGTTTCAGCAAAACATTCTGCTCTGGAACTGGATGATGGCTGTTGCCTAAGGACTACACTTATCAACCCCTTCCCAAGACCAGCATGTAACCCCAAACAAAAGTAGAATATTCTCCTGTGTCGCAACACGCTGCCATTTTTCTGCCACATGGTGCCATGCCTGAGCCCTCTAAGTAAACACTGAACTTGTGGATTTACTGGCAAGAAAGCATAACACACTGGCATCTGGACCACCAAGGAAGAGAGGTACAGGTTTAGGGGGTGAGGATAGCTTAGCAGGAGAAATAAGTGATACAGTGGCCTAATACCTTAAAGCCAAGAGCAAGAACCTGGATCGTTATCTAGATAACATCAAACAGCAGTCATATGACCTGGCCAAGGGAAGAAGAGTTCCCATGAAATATGCCACAAGTCCTGTCAGGTGTGAGAAGTGGAAAACAGGTTGCCCCGCTGTGAGCATTCACGGTCTGCAAGCCTGGCAGATTAAAGGCAAGTCACTGTGACCACCTCCATTCTGTTACAAAAGCCACTCTACCCCAAAAGTACCCATATCACGCTGCAGTCTGCCGTATACTTGCGGATCGGATGTCAAAGGACATGTGTAACTCCTGTATCCCATAATGCCCTTTCAGGAATCAAGCACAGGTGTCTGTGATCTGCCAGCCCATGTTCCTTGAAAAGAAGCATTAATTGACCTACTTAACCTGCAGTAGTGCTCAGCTACACACTGTCCTCTGTACCTATTCCCTTGGATAATGCAGAAGTTCAGGGGAGCCTTGGCTCTCTTCCAATGTCACCGGCTCAATGCGCGTCGCTAAGTTTGCTAAGAGCGGGTCAAGCCAGGGCGTGCCCAGCCGTCCCGTGCCGGAGTGGCTTCCGACAGCTCGCCACCCTTTCACATTCACTGAGCTGGTCCACGGCTTCATCACCACAAATAACGAGCCAAAAATAACTGACCTGGTAGTTCTGCTGAGCGTGGCACTGATGCAAAGTCCTTTTCCTTAAGGGCGAAAGGTTAACTAAGTGGTTCTAGCAGGAATGAGTTATAAGCACTGCTAATGGCCTTTCTGGGCAGAGAAAAGCCCAACTTGTCGTGGAGTAGCGTGACGCCAGGCTGGACTTTAGCCCGTTTAATGAGGAAAAATGGATGGCAGGTCCTGTAATTGCATCTGTCCACTGCGGCTCTCCGGCTCGGGTAATATAATTTCCTGGTGGCCCAGTCACAACCTCAAGATCTTGACAAGAGGTCAGAGGAGAATGAACAGCAAGTTCACCATTATCACTGGGGGCTGCTGATCAGCATAAGTCTGCCACCCTGTCACTGTCATCGCTGTAGTCATTTTGTCACCATTACCATTCCTGTCACTCTGTCACTCTATCACTATCACCAGTGCTGTTACTCTGTCATTGTCACTAGTGCTGTCACTTTGTCACTTTACTGTCACTCTGTCACCATTACTAGTACTGTCACATTGCCAATGTTACAAATACTATCACTCTGTCACTGTCACAGATGCTGTTACTTTGTCACTATTACCATTACTGTCACTCTGTTACTAGTATTGATACTCTGTCACTGTCACAGATGCTGTGACCTTGTCACCATTATTAGAACTGTCACAAGTGCTATGACTGCTGTCACAACTGGTTTTGACTCTGTCTGCCCATGTAAATCAACGGCGTAGGAGAGAGTTTGATTTTGGGGGAGACACAACTTAATTATTTATATACAAATGTCTGTTTATGAAGCGGGGGGCGGGGCTGAAAGCAAATTAAATATTAAGGGGTAAATGCCCCCCACCCCCCAGTTCTGATGCCCTGGATGTAAATCATTTCAGATAGATACTTATCTGATGGCTTATAGCATCAACAAGCTGTCAGGTTTCCTTTTGACATATTTGCTGATCTCATTTCCTCACAAGATGCATTCAGCCATTTTCCTTCAGCTCTGGGGAAATGGCTTCCAGGAGGCCAGGAGGAATGAGAACCAAGGAGACACATCTGAGGCTAAATGAAAGCGCAGACTCCAACAAAATCAATTAAGAACTCAATAATGTACTATACAGAAAAGTACATGGGGAAAGGTGGAATGAAGCCAGCAGCATTTTGTTCTTAAGGTGGAAACAGCACCACCGTTACAGGACCTGCAATGGAACGCAAATCTCTGATCTTATTATCCCAAAGTCAGCCTCACAAACACATTCACGTCTTGGACTTTTTGGGGGTTCATTTTTCATGGGGCAGAAGGCAATTAGCCCAAACAGGTTTCATCAGGGAACTTAATCCTGCTCCATATGAGCTATTTCGCCCCCCAGGAACCACCAACTGAGGTACAGTACCTATAGGTGTTTCTCCTCACATGTCACAATACTCCACGAGGAGACACCATCAGATAGCCAATAGCACCTAGCCATGTTTATTGATAAGACTGCAGCCTCAGCTCCATGGTTACTTGGCGATGGTGCCATGCAAGTACGCCTCTTGAAGGCTAAGCGACGATATGACACGTTTCATTGGAGAAGAGTGGTGGTGGTGGTGGGGGGGGGGGGGGCATTGTAAGGTCCATAGCGGCATTATAGCAATTAGCAGACAGATTAACAAACTGATGAACCAGCTCTGATTCACCAGCCCAAGCCAGAGACACACCCAGTTATTCCCTGCCTGACACGCAGTCAGACTTGCTGGGGGAGTGATCCAGCAACTCCCATCTGCTGCCCTAACATGACTAACATTACACAACTGCGCTAATCCAGCTCTCATCCTCTCACTTGCGACATCCCGTCTGCGTGATAAAAACCCTTCTGCTCTGTTTTTCCCATGGGCTATGGCATGGGTCCTGAACTCAGGAGCCTTTTAGGTTCACACTTTACTGTATCAGGCAGAATATTAAACCGAATCTTAAGCGTGCAGCTTCACAATCATGCTTCTGAAAAGCCAAGAGACCATTGGTTAAGAAGAAAGTCAAGGCCAAGGTGGCTCAGGAGACTGTGAAGTAAATACTGACCCCCCCCCCCCACTAAGGTCCTAAGAAGAGGTCAAAGAAGATGATGCCAGAAAGGTTTGTAAATGAGACCTAACCAAGCATTATCCCCAGAGACGGGAACAGCCCACACTGCTGATGGGAGATTGCAGGTTGTGAGTGCTGAACATGCAGACTCTTATCAGGTGATGTTGGGTTTATGACCAGCACACAAGAGAAGTGCCTTTTAGGAATCCTTCATTACCTTAGGGACGTGTATCCGTCACTCGCCTGCCCCCATAGCGATACGGTTTGCACCAGCATACCACAGGCTCTGTTGATTTTGGGGCAGAGCCTCGAGTGACAGCAACACAAAACAGAACGACTACAGAGTCAGCCGAGAGATTTCAGAGGACTGAGTCACCCGACCGACTTCATAAATAATCTGCGACTTTCCGCCATTAGCTCAGCCAGCTCACGCCGGGCCTGCCCTGTCTCAGTGCCGCTCTGCCATAGGCCCGGAAGAGCCACCGCTCCACCACTGGCATTTCTCCACCAACTTATATGATGCTGGTGGCCAGATCAGGCAACTGAAGCCCCTGTCTAGGGGATTTAATTTTATTAGGAGTGGTGCATCTTTGCCACAAACATGTCACCAATGTACCGTGCAGAGATTTTCCAGAGGGAAGTTAAGCTACTTTATAATTTCCTCAGGCAACTGAGTGTGAATCCTGAAAAACAGCCGCCGATAATAATTCAATACCAGCAATTTGGCACAAAAATTTAAAGGCACCGTTAAAAAGAGCATCTCTGTGTTTGAGGAAAACCATGAGAAACTGAATTATGGGGTGGCCCGATGAGAGTTTTATGTGTGTTTCAGGCACTCAGGCATGCAGCCAACAGGCCGTTTGCGGAGCTGTGAAGCGTGTCGGGGATCAAACAGCACCTCTGGTTCAAATGGCCCGCCAGCAGCCCTCGACCTGTAAACACATCTCCATGCCACAGCACTTGGTCGCGGGTAAACTCAGCCTGTCCAGACAGCTGGACATTCGGCTGGGAAATGGGAAGCAGGCCCTGCCACCCCCTGGCGCTCATCTTTCTCAAGCTCGCTCCTACTATCTCGCTTTTTTTCGTTTTCTCACGCAGCCTTACTCGCTGAATGACAGGACGGGTAACTGTATCATGTCGAATTGTTATTCCCTTGCCGGCATGACAGGTGTCCTTATCTGCTTGTGGAGTGCATAGGTCTGTGGTTTAATGTTTCCATACCACCGGAAATTTCCTGGAGTGATTCCAGCTCACTGGAAAGATGCCGCAATAACACCAGTGGTGTCTGAAATCCGTCTGCACTATGATGCTTTGGTTCCAGTGCTTTAAGCAATAAACCTGCTGCGCGGCACTGGAGGCTCTGTACATTTAACGGTTTGGCTGCTTTACTCCCATATACAGCTGGGAATTTATAGTGGTTTTCCACATGCATGCAGCAGGAGGACTGATCTGAGCATACAGCCAATGCCCCCCCACTCCTGAGTCAGAGCCGCTAGTGCCCTATCTACCCAATTTACCGTGACGTTAGGTTTGTGTCTCTCTCTAACTTCCATCCATTAGCAGACAGCCCTTCTTGGAGTGTAGGCTACTGGAGAACAAGAAGAAACCTGTCTGACTGTGAAAAGAAACTCTCAAATCACAGCTTTTCCATTTCCATTCACAAACACCAAGAAACAGGTTCCCCTGTGGGGCGGTGTATTTTTAGGTTTAGACGCCTGACAGTGAGCTAATTAGCTTATTTTTCAAAACTGGCATCTTCTGTGGACAAGCTAATTGAGCGATTGACTGACTGGTGGGCATGTGTACCCTTTGGCTTGGTAGCACCGATGCAGATCGGCTCGGAAAGCCATGCAGATGCCCTGGTGGGCTTTCTCTGGCTTCACCCTTCCAGCATCCTGCCTGCATTTCCTGCTTTTGTTTCCAAACCTTGGATGGATTGTTCCAATTTCCCCTTTGAAGTGATGTTTTCTCTGTCGTTCTATTATATAATTATTGAGATAGTGACCCTGAAATGGTGCATAAAGGGATGTCCAGGCATAGCAAGGATATACAGACATGATGTCCAGGAAATCAGGCAAATTGTGCAGCTCATTATAGCCCAGACTAGGTGTGACATATTTGCCAAAAAACGTGAAGCAGGTGAAGCATCGAGTCAGCGTTGTCAATGCTCTGTTGCATCACTGGACCCAGAGACAAGGGTAGCATATGGACCAGGGTGCTACTGCGCCAACATCCTTCAAGAATGAAGACTTGCAATCCCAAGCGTTCCAGAAAGCCCATCAGCCGCCCCAACGGATTCCCTGTCACATGCTCTCTTCATGACGTTCAGAAACAAACGGCTGTTTGTTTCAGAGCGAGACACACACTTCCACCCTCTCAGACTGGGAGAACTCGATCCGTTTTAGACAGGAACATGCTGAGACAACAGCACAGAGACACAGAGACCCTTCTCACTTATTGTACCCACTTTTGATGTCTGTGGTCCATCTATTACACATCAATCCTTATGGTTGTTCATTACCAGCTCTTAATAGTTTACACTGTTGCTGTACCATTTGGCCAAAAATAACATATTATATTACTTTGATTTTTAATACTACTTGTGTAATTGGTATATATATATATATATATATATATATATATGTATATCTTATATATTCTCACACCTTACAAAAGCAGATGTGTGATCATGTGATCAGTCATGTGAGGAGTCATATGATCTGGTCATATGATTGGTCCTGAGCGCCTAATTCTCCCTGTAATGTTAAACATGTCTGAATGAGTTTTCTGCCTAAGGGGCTTGTACAGCCTGTCAGTTGAGCTGGGCCACCTGACACATCTGTCGGATGCTACCACTGTAGCACTATGGGACCGGTTAGGACAAGCAGAGGGTCAGCTGACTGGACATCCCCTTCTGTTCACCCTTGTCCTATAACAGCAATCCCCAGCCTCATTCTAGCACCACCCCCAAACTGGCAGAATGAACTGGCTCACTCCAACAGCCAATTACAGAGCTGAGACTTGATCCCCATTAAAGCTTGCCCTCCAGGCTGTATCTGCTGCTGCTGACACATTATGCTGGCTGTTCCCAGGCCGGCATGGAACTTTGAAGAATGCAGGGAGGTGGGATGAGAGTGACAAGCTTTTCAGAACTGCTGTAAACACAAACGTGGACAACACCTGCTGTTACACTGTCTGATAAATATCTTTTGCATTAACTACCTTAAATATTTCACATGAAATACTCATTCCATTTTTTATGTTGCATTGGAATTATTTTTGTAATCCAGGATCAAAGCTCAGCTTCAAAGTACACAAAAATAATTATGTATTAAACTAATGAGTAAATTTTTCATCAGGTTTCTTAGACTGAATAATTACAGAGCAGCCAAGTTCCCTGTTGTACCAGTATGGTTTATGCTACACAGATAGCCAGTAATGAACCATATTTACAATCTGTCTACGGAGTTGCTGGAGATATTCACCCAGCATGATCAGAGATTTCCCTCCAACCTGGAGGAAAGACCCCCTTCTGCAAGCTGAAAGATCAACACACAAAGCAAACCACAACCTTTTCATTTGCAGCTTGCAGCTACATGATACGCATCCTGATGAAAAATTCATAAAGTTCCTTCCATTTTCAGACTGTGGTTAGCAGGAATTCAGGAATGTGGAGGGAAGATGCACTTTAACTTGCAGGAACATCTCAAGAACTTCTCAATAGTTGTCAGAATGCTAGATGTCCAGTAGGCAAGGGTCTCAAGCAGTGACTCACTGCCAGCCAAATCACTATGTCCCAGAACAATTCGCAGAGGGATAGATGTCACCCCCCCCCACCCCCCCCCCCCCCTCCCTCTCTCCTCCTCCCCCCCCCTTCGTCCCCACCCCCCTCCCCCCCCCCCCCCCCCCCCCCCACACGCCCCC
>JAODKE010000085.1:329838-346379 GCA_026779605.1 Mormyrus hasselquistii
ATCTGAAATGTGCTTCCATTTCCCTAATTTAACATTTAACAAATAACAATTTGCAGAGATATGGTAATGAAGCTTCGCTCTGCTTAACTGCAGTTCCGACTGCTGACGACATCAGCGTTTACTGTCGGGCTTCAAACTCAGAGATTTTGAGTTCCACTGCTTTGGTCAGCTCTGGAGGCTAAGAATTCCCTTCGGCTGTGTATACTTTCCTGGGGGAGCAATTTACGGGGCGTGTCCACTGTGTTGTTTCTCTTAGAGATCATTGACAGCTATGCGATATTTATGTGACGCACATTATATCTGTTGTGCACTCTGGGCTATGGTTACACAATAAGAAATTAGTGATCGGCGCTGCACATTCCAATTTCAATCTGCATTAATCCACATGGGGCTGAATATAATTCCTTTTGGTTTTTCTCTTGCTTTCAGTGCTCTCACACTCCCGGTGGCTCGAGTTCGCCTCTCGTAGGCGTGCCTGGAAACCAGACCGGTGTACAACGTGCAGAAGGTGTGACCAGAGCATAAATAACGGCATTTCAGTGTAGAGACCGATGCATTTCCAAAGATCGATTTGCCGCGGCAGAATGTGACCTCCAGTGGCCCTCGTACTCTCGAGGGCTCCGTCGGAGCGGCTCGCAGAGATTTCACCTTCTCCACCTACATGCTCGTTAAAACACAGCAACGTGTGTCTCTCCCTCATTGCGGCTCTTCTCACCCATGAAATAACCCGGCCAGCACAGAAAAGTACCCCCTTTCCTGACAGCTGGGGATGCCGTTAATCGCACCGTAGGCCCAGGGCACCAGCTCCGCCAAAGACCTGCTAAGAGTACGGTAATGACCCGGAGATCTGCCACACTGCGTGTGAATCCGAACACGTCACAACACACCCACAGGCCAGAAAGGGACCTTGTTGATACCCACACCCCCTGCCCACTTGGATGACAGAGCAGGGAGTAGCCATGCAACAAGTCAACAAGGAGGGGGCACAAGGGTGAAAGAAAAGGGTTAAAGAAGGAGAAGGATGGTCCAACTGACAGGTTTACCAAAAGAATACATTTGAAATAATCGTTAATACCTGTAATGATATATGTTCTACCTAAACACCAGTAGATTTAGGCATGAGCGACATGGGCAACCATCCACAGCGGTATTTTACCGTGCGCAACACGGGGCACCCACACAAAAAATTTGTTTGTGACATCTGCACGATCGGTTTTCTATCACTCAATTGCATGTCACGTCAATGATGTCATGTCACAGTGTGGGTCAATGGACCTTTTTGGAGTGGGTGCCCTGATTCTATTTTGTGAGCTTTCAGGCTGCCACTCAGAAGTAGAAGATTGGCGGGGGGGGGGGGGGCGTTAGCCCCAGGGCGCCCCACCGGAAGCCCGGGGTAGGGGGAGCATTCCAAATGTCTTCATAAAAATGACAGCTAGTGGCAAATGGTGCTTTTTTTGTTGGGCGGGGGTGAGAGAACGTCTTGCAGGAACGTCTTTGATCAGGATGCTCCTCACAGACAGACATAAGATGTAAGACCACTTCCACCACACCTGAAGCCCCGAGGTGGCAGGCACCAGGATCAAAACCGGCATCTTAAGGGGGGAGGGGGCTGTGGTGTCCACAGAGCATCCAGTGAAATCATCGGTAATCTGTCAGAACCTCAGACAGCCTCAGATGACACTATCCAACTATCAGGGGCTGTGTGCTTGAAGCCTTTTTCCATTAAAACCGCGTTCAAGCTCTGCAGAACTTTAATGGTTAAATTATGGATGTACCCAGGGGCAAGTGGGTCACCTCAGCACTTTCATGCCGTTTAATCTTAGTTTCAAGTCGCACATCATTCCTGAGGAGCAATTATGGCTCTGCCTGACTCAGCATTACCGGAACCCCAGGGCAGAGTTCATAAGTCTGATGCTCCATTAAACCGCCCTGGTGCATCGCCGGGGACACTCACGCCAGGCTGCGGACAGCGGCTGCATGGCACGGGCAGTGCAGATGCCTGCTTCGTTACCGTAGCGACCGGGAGCGACGCAGAATCGCATTAAATATTGAACGCCGCTTTGTTCCATGTCGATCCGCCATGAGTATGTGTGTCAAATGAAAAAAAAACTTTATATGTGAGTGCTAAAACCATAAGAAAGCCCAAAGAGAGGCGAAGGATCGATGATGTGACGAGACCGTAACTCGACTAATAGATCCATGCTTTGTTAAGATCTACAGACGCTACAAGCCCACTTATGCACCCAGTCAGTCACTGTAAATAATACAGGTTGTGGAGTAATGAGACTCTAAAACCCAAATAGCAAATAACCTTAATTTCTTATAATAAATATATTTATTAACCATCTACGCAGCAGTTCCTGCCTAATGCTACATAAAAAATATTTAATGAGACAGAAATGTTCTTGTTGTAATTAAAACTCACATTTCTGTTATTGTACAACTCATGGGCCAGCGAGTAGGGGAGCTGCCTTTTGAGGTATTATTACAGAGGGCCCCTGGAACTCTTAAATCTGAGATTATTATTAAAGCCCATCCTTTTGACTTCAGAAAGGAATTTCTTGGAAGCCCATTAAGAAGAATTCAATTCTACATTTCCCTAGACCTCTTCCCCACAAAAACCTTCTCCTGCAATCTCTGTCGTTGATATTATCTCTGCAATGACAACAATTCTCATCAGGCACAGCACAAAAGTGAAAATGGATGCAATAGATGAGACCCATAGTTCAAATATGGATCAGCATGTGAAATCGCTGTTGTAATAATTATTAATAACCTAAAATCAGCAAGACACATTTTCCAGTGATGGGAGTATTAGCGTGCACAAACCTACTGCTAGTGTTATCATAAGCCGCCAGTCATTGGCTGGTTCAACCCACTTTCCATTAATTACTTCCCTGTTTCCCATTGGGTTTGAGCCAGGAAATGAACGCAAGGCACAGTAATCCCATCTACACTCATTTTCTTAGCCAGTATTTGTTATATATGTTGTGTTTCCATTTGAGTATTTCATAATTGATCCAAAGAAATTTCTGCTAAGTGAAAAAGTCACAACCCACAACAAACCTGGTTTCTACCAGTGTGAGATTGGGGACGACGTAATGGGAATGTCTGAATGATGACAGCCAGCACCTCTGGGCATGTAAGAAGCAGAGGGGGGGGCAGCCACCACACAGGCAACTCTGCTATAATCCTGGAGATTAGCCAGTAATGCAGCCACTAAGATGACTCTAAGTATGCGTCAAATCTATGAATGCAGAGATAGGGGGCGACATCACAGACCACAGTATTCAGAGAGAGCCATATGTTTCAACATGGTGAATTCAGAGGAGGTTAACCAGCTCAAGGCTGAGCCAGGCATGGGGTTACGTCTAGGAACCAGACCTTATCACGATGCTGTTACATACCGGCCAAAACACGTTCCTTCAACTGGCTTTAAATGGTGTCCTCTTTCAAATTATTTAACATAATGAATGTGGGTGATTTTTATAGCCCCTCCATGCCTTCTCTGGACAACATCACTTCAGTTTTTAATCGTTCAGAGTGTAAAATTATTCAGGAAGAGAAAAACTCCAGGGAAGCAACGGCCCTCCTCTTCACATCTGCGGAGCAAATGGAGGCACGTTTCCATGATGGTTTCCATGGCGACCTCGCTCTAACAGAAGCGTCGTGACTGGGTGGAGACAATGGGGGATAGGGAGGGGGACAAGCTGCCATCTTTACTCCTTTGTGACATCGAGTGCCCCCACAAAACCTCCACCGGGGAGGTGCTCTCACAGCCCCCACTGCGGTGTGGCACCAATCATGGCAATCTCATTCAATCAGAGACAGCCAAGTACCAGTCAACCTGGCCATTTCCCTGTTCTAGCAACACTGCTCATCCCTGCAAGTGGATTAGCCAAAGCAAAACACCTTCCTTGAAAACAACTGCATTGTTAAAAGCGCAGCTTAACCATTATGCCACCTGCTGGACTAGTGCGATGTGACAGTACGCATCCAAACCCCAGGTTGTTATTTTCTCAGTAGAGCTGTTCCTTCCTGGTTATATGTAGCTTATACCATTTTGGATCAGCTTTTTATACCATTGCTAATTTTGTGATTTTGTTTGTTTTTTCTTTCTTCCCCAGTAAATTACATCCTTTTTTCAGGGGAGGACTGTGCCTGGAGGTCCTGGGGGAACCATGTACTGTAGACAGCTCTGAACGTTGTTAATGAGATCACAGACGTGGCAGGGTAGTCGTGCCATGAGCTTTCAGCACCTCCAGCACTCAGGGCCACACTGCAGGAGACTCAGTAAAGAGCAGCCAGGCAGATGAGGGAAAGCGTGCATTAAATATAAACCGTTCAGGATATGAGGTCACCGACATTCACTACTTCTTACCCTTCAGCTACACAAACAGTTGGCCTCTGTACTCCGATGCAGGACCCAAAGACAGATGGATTAGTGTATCAGATTCAACTGTAGCTGTTTAAAGGGATGAATAAATTTTTTTCTGTGTATTAGATGGATGAAATTGCACAAGAAAAATGCAGGCAGGTTTTTCATCTGGTTGATATTCCGGGGTTACAGGACTGGAGATACTATTCTGAAGAAAATTCACATCTCCTGAAATTAAGGGACCATTCCATATTTGGTTGACACAGAGGTCCATTGGCTATGGAAAAAATAACATATTTATTAACTTTTGTTGTACATAGTAGGAGGATTATGAGTGGAGCACTTTCATGAACAATAAATTTAAGACTAAATTTATTTTGGGTGAAGCTCCTCATTAGTAAAACGCTTGTGTTGCGTAGCATCTGTGATGGTGTGACTGTGCTAAGCTCCACAGTATGCCACAAGTATTCGTATTTTTTACTCCAGCACAGCTGGCTGGTGGCAGAAACAGCTGCATGCAGTGGAATATCAGGTCAATGTATCCTTGGATACAATGAGCTCACTTCTGAAAGATCTTTTTAATTAACTGTAGGCAACATCAGAGCTCGGAAAGTTTCCCAAAGCAGTTAATTTTTATACTTGAAACATTGAAACTTAGTTGTGTCGCCTCCACAAGACTTCGGTACTGTTTATGTTGTGATGGTCTAAGGCATAGAGGGTTTGCGGGATTAAAGGGTCTGGCCACCAGGGAAGTAGCGCAGACTCATCAGTGATGCTCAACAATCTCAGCTCTGCTTTGAAATGCTCCAATGACTTTTCATAAATATATAAATAATATAAACAAGTCAAGAAACCAAAAAAAAAACCAACACAAAAATAAAAAGGGGAAATGAAACTGAAACCTAAGCCACAGCACCCCCAGCCTGGGCCGGTGTGTCTCTCATCCGCCTCACTCCTGCCCGTGGCACGGAGATCTCCCAGGCTATGCGTATCATTCCACAGAATGTCCTTCCAGACACGACTGAAATTAGCCCCTCACTGCTTCCGTCCCAGAGTGGACCTTTATTTCAAGCATCTTGTGCCGCGTCCTCTGTCCTCTTTCTGCTGTGTGGCATCGATCCCGGTCGGCTCATGAGATCCAAGCACGAGGACACTGGGCACTGTATTCCAGCTGTTTATCTCCTGCTTCAGTACCTGCTCTATTCTACACTAAATGCTGGGAAAATAATGCCTATTTTAGCACAAAAAAATGAAATGGGCTTTTACTTGGAATCTCTAAACTTTCTGCTGATGAGTAATCAAAATAGTGATGTGACAACATGACTTCATATATATTTCAGTTTCACTTCAAATGAATATAAATGTTTTTCTGCGATCACAATTCTAGCTTGTCATCACTTTGTGGGTTGATAAAGACAATTTTTGTATGGAGCATCTGTTCGTCTAATCATTTGGCCAAATAGTTTATTTATGAATGATGCAAACTAGAGTTAAAGAGTAAAATTCACCTAGAGACTTTTTCTGAGTACTCTCCTTACCATGTCTGTTTATTAGCACGTAATCTCCCTACCATGTTCACTCATCAACAGTTATTGTCATGCTGACTGCAAAACAACCTTGCTTTTGGGCCGTCTGCCAACATATCATTGTGAAGAAAAACGCAGGTATCAACACGGGAAACCCTGGCCTTCGGCTGCGTTACCCTACGCACCCTTTCTTACCTCCGTATAGAGGACGGCGTAGTTATACATAACGCAATATTACCCGTTCACCAACCCGATCTGATATGTTATCTGTTCATTTTATCTTTAAACTCCTTTCACACAGTAACATATTTCACGGTAAAGTACCAACGCAAACCTAGTAGATTTCAACACTTTTATCCGGTATTGTATATTTAAAAAAAAAAAAAAAACATTTGGATGCTATCTTAGATTGCTATAATGCAAATGTGAACTGCCACATTAGCTGGGAAAGATCAGAGCGTCTGTTTTATCCATCCTTCCATCCATTCAGGTTTTAATGCGTGAGGGAGACGCACAATCATTATTACAACATATCGATTTCGCAAAACGCTCGTTCAAAGTAAAGGGATGGGCTAGGGATGAGTGTACTGTAAAGCAGCTGCTTTGAGGAAAATACATAACGACAGCATTTGGCTTATTGTGAGTTTAATCAACATGTGCCCACGATGGCGTCACACTTGGTTTCGCTCTGATTTTGTACATCACCCTGCTTACCCATATTATATATTGTATTTCCGCTTCTGTGGTCTGAATCTCTTCTGCTTCTGTATTTTCGTAATTTCCAATGTTTAATAAAGAAAAGTTTGAAACGGCTAGTCAGTGTTGCTTGCTAAAGTTAAAGTTGTTACGTTAATTTCAAATACTGCGTTTATTTGAAGAAAATAACCGAGTGTTTCTCTATTCATTAAATCAGATTTTTATATACGTGACACTCCAGCGTAGTACCTACAGTATATCCAGTAACACATAAACCTCTATCAGACTATGAGATATACATACATTTACCTCAGGTTTTTGTGTTTGTTCTTATCCAGTGGTATTATTATACCTATAAATAACCGACAAAATAATTCACACACGTGTCAGTGTTCATCCCACTTTGAAATACCTTTCAGAAACAGGACACACTGAATTTTAGTGTAATTCTAATATTAATAAAACAACACCTCTGTATTTTAAAAAGATGTTTTTATCGCAATTTATATAATGTTAAAGATAACAGGTATAAATTACACGACTGTCTGAAAAACAACAAACTGAACATACTGCTTAATAGGCGCGATATGCTATCGTTTTCGGCCACTTGTTCGCGATACTTGACTGGTCTAAAGTTTCAACAGAGGGGACGTAAATTTCCTTAAACTCACTCACTCATTTATAAGGATAAATGCGCTCCTTCATGAAGGTTTACAGAAAGTACCCGGCATTGTTTCATTATCCGTGGGTCAGTTTTTCTGTATTCGTGACAACAAAGTAACCTCTGCGTGTTTTGAATCCCTTCCAAGAAAATCAGACACTATTTCACATCCATACAGAAATCATTTAACACAAAAGTAAACGGGTAATGGAAATCGCTGGCCCCCAAGAGTTGCGATCAATCTGTGGGGGGTTCCTGAGTCTGCCTCAAAGCATTCGGACCAACAAGTTGAAATGAAAACAGCGGCTGAGTGAAACAGCACAGGTCCTACCCTACTTACATATCTGCTGATGAGATTCCGAAGTGCGCTAAAATCCATTCTTCTCGACACCTTCCTGGCCGTCTTTATTTCTTTTTTTCTTATCAAACCTCAGTTGATCTAGTGAAGGTCTAGCCAGTTGTGTTTTCTGATCTGTGATCCATGACGTTTGCACTCGTAGTGTGCAATAAAGTAGCAGCTCTGCCCGGCAATGGCAAACTGCAATATCTAACTGTCACCTCTTACAATCGAACAGGTAACGACACTACGCGCTGGGGATTCATAGTTTTTGGGGTTTCCTTCGTATATTAATGTATAATATTTACTCTGAAAATAAGTCTTCTTTCCCCTGACTCTTGTTTTCGTGGGGTCAGTACTCTTCTTTCTTGACAAGTCCTTCTTCTTTTCTTTTTATGTTTTCCTTGCCTCCCTTCTCCTCATCCTCGCCTCGCCTGTAATCCGCCTGGACACCGGTCGTAGGAGAGCTCGAGCTTTTCTTTCGTTATACGTCATGGGAGCATTCGGCGCATGCGCATTCCGTAGTCACACCCACTCCCCCGAAGGACAGCGACAGTGTCGCTCGCTATGGCGAGGGACAGCTCGCACAGAAACGTCGCATCAGTCTGCCCTAACCCAGGCAGCGAGTGAATAGCAATTAATACCATCAGTTTATTTTAATTTGTCTTACACAGGGTCGCGGGGCGTTAAATTTAACTCCGTGTAGCGCCTTAAGCAACTCGACTGTCACAAATTACTACACAGTTTTTTTCTTTATCGTAAAATACAAAAAATCCATGTATTTTTGAACATCAAAAAACATCACAATTCAAGCACTGAAACATTGAATAACAGTGAATAATATAACGACTCTGCAGTTGATCAATGAAGTCATAAACAATTGCTCTAAATTAGGGGAGTTTCTAGCCATTAAAAAGATCCTGGGCTAAGTCAAGTTCACTTGGGGCTTGACTTTTATGTTTTTGAAGGAAAATTGTCATCAGGGGCAAAATACTCGGGGCTTCAGCGACGCCCATACTATAAATCAAAGTGAAAGTTTAAATAATTGCTTCCTGCTACTATCCGACGTAATTCAACGTTAGAATCTAATATACTTAAAATTATTTATTGCGTGAATTAGCCTATAGTTCTTGGATATTTGGCTTGCAAAAAACATTCAATTATATTCACCTAATTTAATGTAATTCTTTGTTATTAATTAACTGGAGAATGAGAAGGGATACTCTTTGGCATAAAACGGACATTAAACTCGCAGCTTTTTATTGAATGCAATATGTGAACCCCCGGTTAAATTCACAATTTAAGAAGCGTTATTAGTACAGTGGAGACAAAAAAATCCAGTTGGCATCAAAACACAAATTGAGTTCACGGCCAAAGTATTAAGGGGCGCTATTAATAAAACCCACAGTTTAAGAACCATAATCCAAATAAAGTCTATGCAGTACGTGCCTTTATTTCTGATAAACAGTGATCAGAGAAATTGCTAATTGAGAACTTTAAGAATGAGAAGATATAGTGGATGCTGTGGTATAACATGCTCATCCGAAATGGTGGGATTTTTCCCCACTTTTTTAAAAAAACCAAGTTTAAAGATATTTCATTGAACAGCAGACAGGGCTGCTATGGACGAAAAAACTTGAGTAAGGTACTGTTGATTTATCAGAGTGAAATGCAGGGCACCTGAAGGCAGAGGTACGATAGTAATATATGGGTTTCGGGGTTAATTAAATTAAACTGTAGTATTTAGTATTATAGTAAAAAAAATGAAACAGACGATATCTCCCGAACACTTTTACGAGCGGTTTTGCTTGCGGCATGGAATTCATTGCATGCCTTAAGAAGTAATATGAGGTATGGCTATAACTTAAGAAGAATAACCATATCAACCAAAATAATTAACGTTATAATGAATATTGTATGCAAGACATGAAAATATGACACATGAAAAAATAGCATGAATAACAATAAAACACTGCTTACTATGCAAAAAAAACAAAGCGATTAAATTAACCTATATTTATATTTCGTATTTTATATAATACATTGTCTAATTGGCATGATATATATATTCCGTAGTAAATAACGGTGTAGGAATAAATATTTGGGAACCTTCGGCTGTGTCCATATTCTCAGCCGGACCGTTTTTTCGTGCGGCTCGCACATCATAGCGGATGCGACGCTTTCATAATTCAGCCCAGTTCACAGCCGCGAAAAGTGCTTTCGGCGGGTTCGGTTAAAATGGCGCTGTTGCTAAGAGCGGAAAATTGCCGCGCGAACAACAACAGCAGGTAGAAGGCGACTCCCAGCCGGCGCTCGCTTGTAGACGATTGCTTGGCGTCATGGCGGCTTTGGACCAGAAGTCGCCTAACGTCCTTTTGCAGAGCCTTTGTTGCAGGATCACTGGGAAAAGCGAAGGTAACTGCGGTAGGCGCCGGGCGTTTGTCCTGCCGGATAAAATAGCACTGGTCCGGCCTTGGGTATGGGGACAGTACCGGTGGTGGCATTTTCACGGGTCGGGTGCAGCAGGAACCAAAAGGCCCAAAGAGATGTAATTAAGCAGGATGCTGACATGCAGGTCCTGTCCTGTGAAACGCGTTTTAACTGTCACAAGTCGCCGTTAGCTACTGCCTTGATATTATGGTGCATTTAATCTACATCACCATAACAAATTCCTTTAAAAAATCGTCGTGGTAGGTGCGTTAATGTGATTGAATGATGATACTGCCCGCGACTGTCTGTATCTTTTGGGGCTGAAGTTTAATGGCATGTGACGCTAAAGAACTGGTATCTAATTATGTTTCTGTGCGCCAGTGTGAAAATCTCATTGGCCAGCATCATAGGAGGGGGCGCCCCCATCGCCAGTTTTGCCTGAATAGCTCCATGACCACTGTAACCCTAATCACCAAGTGTTTGTCAAATGTGAGCTTGCCCGATCTAGCTTGCCAGATCTGCCTTTTGTCTATTAATCGCCGTAGTACAGAGCCTAATATGAAGACATATTCTCCTTAGATCATGACAATATCGGTTTGTTTGTGGCTGCCTCCCAAGTGTTTAATCATTGATTTACTCCAATGTATGTGCATATTTGACCAGATCCAACGAGAAGACAAGGAATAAGGAATCTGTTACACCAACAGTAATATGTAATATTGATTTGAGCAAAGCGAAATTGATGCATTGGTGGAGAAAAAATATGCAATTAACAATGTCTAATATGTCATTATACATATAATACCATGCACATAAGCGGATGGGGTTAATAATATAGTGAATTGTACTGTACTATATATAAATGAATTGAATTGAATTTAGGCTAACTGTTGATCTTCATGATATTTTGAAGTACACAGGTGCAAGTCCAAAGTTAGTCAGGTGTTAGAGTGAAGGTATGTGGGAAAACCACATAGTTCTGTTCTAAAAGAACTTTACTAAAAATGAGTGAGTCTTTTGTGGTTCAGGGTTAGTGTGCTTCTAGTGCATCCCTGACTGGAAGGTGTTTGTTTCAGCTGAAGTGGCCCACCAGTTCCAGTATGCCGTCAGGGTGATCGGGAGCAACTATGCCCCCACCATCGAGCGTGACGAGTTCTTGGTCTCAGAGAAGATCAAGAAAGAGTGTGAGTCTCACACGGGATTTGCGCAGATCGTCGGGCACCATTCGGGGGAAACCACGCAGATCCCGGGGAATATTTTTATTTAATGGTTTTCTATGAAGCCTACACACCCTTGGTGACCTTCTGGACAGGGTTTGAGCTCCTGTGGTCGTTATGGTCAGCCTGTTCAGGCACTTTCAATTGGTCAGCTCTGAGTGATACGTGACTATTCTAGGACGTCCATTACCTTTCTACTGACAGGAATTTTCTGTATTCATATGCTATTACTTTGCTTGGTCAGAAGCCAGATAAAAACAAATCTTTATTTGCCAAGAATAGTCCAAGAGCAGCAGTGCGGTGGGAGTTTTTAGTGCTGAGCATTTTAATTATTAAGCCTGTTTAATGGCTATTTATTGATCCACGTTGAAGCCATGAAGATTAATTTCTTAAATTCCTCAAATTATTCCGGGGCTGTGCAAATTACCTATTTTTGAAAGGCTGGCAAAGCATTTGCCCGTAACCGGGCTTTTTGTTTCGGCTGTCCTTGGCAGTGCTCAAGCAGAGGCGCGAGGCAGACGCGGCCCTCTTCTCGGAACTGCACCGGAAACTCCAGACGCAGGTCAGTTGGACCACTGTGCTACGCACTACCTGCTACATACCGGAAACTTTATCCCCACCGGTGGAGCATGTAAAATGTGACTGAGCACCGCTGTGTTTCTTCAAGAAGTCTCCTATAGTTTGTCTGGCTCTTTAATCACCACGCTACCTGCTGGATGGGATGAATAAATGCAGGGGGATATATTTTGTTAATGTTCTGCTTCTCCATACAGGGGGTGCTGAAGCACAGGTGGTCCATCTTATACCTTCTTCTGAGCCTGTGTGAGGATCCACGTAAGCCATGCAGCCGGGTCAGTATCTTATCCCGCCCCGTTCACGTACCTATAAAGGACAGAGCACTGGAAAAACAAATCATAGGGCGGACACACACATTTTAACCTGTCCTTTTACAACTGATGTACCCAGTTCTGATATCCAAAATGTCTACAGTTTCCAAAGATACATAAACTGTGGAAATTCAGCATTATGTCTAAATAGACTGCAGTGGCACTCTGTCTTGGGTTGTTCCCTGCCTTACTCCCGCAGCTTCTGGGATATGCTCCGGACCCCTGTGACCCTACATAGGACATAAGACTCCATAGAGGATGGATGGATGGATGGATGCATGGATAAAATCCATAACATTTGTTAATCTTTTCCATATGGTTATATAAGTATTAATTTAATCATGGGTGCTAAATTCCGCCCAAACCTGCAGCTAACATAACGCGTCATGTGACCTCTTCATTCCAGGTGGCCGGCTACGGCTCCATGTTCGCCCAGGCCCTGCCCCGGGATGCCCACTCTACCCCGTTCTACTGCGCTCGCCCCCAGAGCCTTTCTCTGTGCCACCCAGAGCGCTCCTCCTCCCTGGGCACCAGCGGCATCAGCAGCCTTGGCACGTGCACCATGAATGGACCCACCCTCACCCCCCAGGCCCTGCTGTCGGGGTGAGCTCAGAGCCTCACGGCCACAGTCTGACCCCAGATCAGAGTGCCCCTGATCAATGACATCACGCCTCCCAAGCTGTCTGCAGTACCATTAAAAGCCCTGAATAATGTATTGGGTCTCGTAACTTACTGCTTTTGCGTACACAGCCGTCGTCCTGCCTCGCAAGGATCGTTTAGCCATTCCCTGTATGGATCCAAAGCGCCGTTAAACGTTTAAGGATGTCCTCCACAGTGTTTAATGCTCTCCGATTCTCCTTGGAGAGGCAATTAGCGCCCAGCGTGTTCTGGAGGGTGCACTTTTAATTGAATCCTAAACTGATGTCGGGGCACCGCCTGCCGTTAAATCTTCTGAGCGTAGCAGAGGACTCGAGTGGAGGTCGTCAGCGACCTTTCAGAGCTTTCTCTTTGCCATTAGTGTTTACTGCTCTTGGTGGACAGGATGTATCCTTCACTGACTCTTTGCTGCACTGGAAGCTCAGGCTGTGTCTGCGTGTGTTTTGTGTGTGTGTGTCATCCCCAGGGCCCCGGCCCAGGTGTTGGGGGACTCTCTGCGGCAGCCTGGGACTCGCCTGGCCTGGACTCTGGCTCCTGGAACCTCGCTCTCAGCCACAGCACCTACCTCACGAGGCCCCCCCGCCCCGCCAGCGCTTACGGCCAGGACTCAGCCGAGGCCACGGCGAGACGGTGATGAAAATGGTGGGTCCCCCCCAAGGGGCTTTTGTATTTTTCGTAACCCAATTCCAGTAACAAGGTGCTGGTGCCAAGCCGGTGCCTAATTTGGAACTGGTTCTGTGCCAGGTCACTGGTGCCACGCCTCGGAAAACTGGCTCCGGCCCGGATCCAGTCAGCATATTGGGGGGGGCTACAATGCGCCGTAAACTTCAGCAGAGCCACATATGTTGTTTCCAGTGATCGATGTTTTGTGTGATTTTAGCGTTTGCTGAAAATATGCAGAAATTAAGGTAGAGCTGGAGAAAGTAGGACACGTTCATATCTTAACAAATTAAAAAAACCAAAATCGAATATATAAATAATGTTAATAAAGAACACTCACAAAACAGCACAGATCAGAAAAAATGTAAAAGGGCCTCACCTTGATGTGTTCATTGTAGGCAGCCAGCCTCCATAGTGCAATGCAGCACGTTTCCTTACGGTTACACACAGTCAGAACTTGGTGCTTGCTCTGCTGAGTATGTGTTCCAGAGGGTGACTTATATACTCAGATGACTCTGAAGCTGGAGTTTTGGATGAGTTGCATCTGACTGAATCCAGGGTCTGCTGTGCCCTACCGGCGTCTAAACAACAAAGTTAGTAATCTGTATAAATTCGACATATGGTAATGCTTATTAAATTCGGTTTGTGGAGCTCCACATGCTATTGTGTTGGTAAATAATGGAAGCAGTATAAGTGCTGAAGTGGCTGTGGAGAATGGGACAGCTGAGCAACCACCGCATCTTTTAAAAGGGGAGACATTTGTGGTTAAACTGGGTAAAAATACGTTGGGGTGGGGGTTCTCTTTGCTGATAAGTCTGACTCGTTTATTTGGTAATAGAGTTTACATTTTTATTTCAGTTAATGATTTTTTTTTTCATTAGTTTCCATTTTCTTTGTTTTATTTTTTGATGATAAAACTGGTGCCAATAAGCCCAATGCGCACGAACACACACACCGGCACCATCAATCGACGGAGAATAAGCCCTGATTTTGGCCGAAACGTTTTCTCAAACACTTATTCAATGGAGATCCTCGGGTACCAGGCTGGCAACCTCATGGCTTTAATAATAAGTATATTTAGCAAGTGTTTTAATGGTCATTCAATAAACATAAATAGACAACATCCTCCAGAACAGTGCCTGTGTTTCCCCTTCAGGTGCTGGTGCATATCACTCGTGCTGCTGTGGTACGCCACCAAAACTGTGTACAAACCACCTTTTTGTTTAGGGATAATTTGAACTCCTCCCGTAATTGCGCAGTGATATGAAAGGAAAACATTCGTTGACATGGATTGAAGCGTTTCATAAATCAAAATGTAATTTCAATAAGATCATAAAAATGTCAATGACGAAGTAATTATGAGGATATTTGAAATATTGATATCGACGCATTTTCAGCATCTGCGTCATCGACTCCTTCGACTAATTGCGGCAGCCCTATTCTCTTTACGCAGATTAAGGGGGTGGTTTGGAGCAGCGCACCAGTCAGGATGCTGGGCAGATGTATTTTCTTCTCAGGTTTTTTTTCCATCGTCAAAGTCAGCTATACTTCATGGTTGAGAAGTCCGTTGATGGTGAGGGTGAATTAGTAATGCTTTAATATGACTGACTAATATTCCATAAAAAAGAATGATTTGATTAAGATCCCGATTATTCTGTCAAAGAACATCGTTTAACAAATTCAGAAATGTTACATCCCTGTCGTCGTGTGCACACTCACCATCTGGTATAATTGTGGTTTTTAACCAGTAGAAATGCAGGCTGGTTTTCATGGCCTGCCACCTGAGAACCAGCTCCCTGTCAGCACTGGCACGGCACTAGCGGAAAAGCAGTGTCTCTGACATGGGTTTCAGTGTCACGTCCACTTCGAAATCTGTGCAGTCGGTACCTTCCTCTGTGGATCTCTGGGGCTCCATAGATGGTGAACGATTCTGCTCTTGTCCAGACTGGGGCACCGTAAAGGCAGGGAAAATGACCACGATTCCAAGGATCCCTGCGTGCCAGGGGTTCTAAATAATTTCGAGCATAATTGGATGGGTCCGGGTTGGGGGCCCAATATGATATTATTTCATGTCTAGGATTAAATGAAGTGAACTTAAAGCCCTCTGTACCCCCTCATTGCTCAGGTGAGGTTGGCGAATCCGTCCTCGTCCGGGACATCCTCTACGTCTTCCAGGGAATCGACGGCAAGTTCATCAAAATGTGCACCCCTGAGAACTGTTACAAAATAGACACTAAGGTACATCCCCATGCCTCTCTGTTCATTCACTCAGGCCGCCTTTCTCCTGCCCTACATAGAAGCTGTACCTGCGGGCACTGGCATCTAGAACTGTGTGACGTTGAGTGGTTTTTAGCATCTAGCAGTATCATTAAACCATCTTCATTTCAGAGCTCCTGTTTGTTCAGCCTTTTCTCCCAGCTGTGCTGTGCCCAGTTCCAGGCAATCCACATTCACCCCTGTATTTCCTCCTTGGCTTGTCCTGTCAGTCCGGCCTATTGGCCGCAGACGGCATGCTCACCACGCTGTCTCAGCATTCTCTTGTCTTGTACAGTTGGGTGGTAATCGCCCTGAAAGCAAAAACAAATCAATAACTGCTTTGATTGCCCTTGAAGCCACCAGATGTATAAAGGTGGACTCCAAAATTAAATCCATACCCATTTCTGTACCTGGCATTCGTCTGCTGCTAAATGCAGCTTGTGTGCTGAAGTGTAGACTGTCGCCTCTTCTCTCTGTTATGAAGTGCAGAAACCTTTAACCCTGTGCTGCTATAAATTTTTAACACAAGGATAGCCAGTCGCTAGACCATGGATATGAACTTCATTGCTATTAGCCTTAGTCACCTTCCTTCATGATATTAGCATTGCCATTTTTAGCCCTTGACTCAAGTTCCTTTTCTGGCGCTAATATTAGCATGATTAGCCCTAGCCTGTGTTCCTTTTCTGACGCTGATATTAGCATGATTAGCCCTATCCTGTGTTCCTTTTCTGACGCTGATATTAGCATGATTAGCCCTATCCTGTGTTCCTTTTCTGACGCTGATATTAGCATGATTAGCCCTATCCTGTGTTCCTTTTCTGACGCTGATATTAGCA
>JAODKE010000085.1:347455-364674 GCA_026779605.1 Mormyrus hasselquistii
ATATTAGCATGGTTACTCCAGGCTTCATCTTCCTTTGTGTCGATAGCATCTGCATAGTTAACCGTTTAATGCATATATCGTTTGCAGTTTGATAGTGACATTAGCATGTTCTTTGGCATTGATGGTGTTAGCCCTGATTATCATTGTCCCCCTTTGGCGCCTTCCAGGTGCCCCTGTCCAAGTCGCTACGGGACCTCAGCAGCCGTTTGTCGGAGCTTGGCTGGCTGCACAACAAAGTGAGGAAATATACAGATGCCCGGAGCCTAGACCGGGCCTTTGGCCTGGTGGGTCAGGTAGGAGACAAAGCCCAGAGCGGCCTTGTGTGTGTGTGTGTGTGTGTGTGTGTGTGTGTGTGTGTGTGTGTGTGTGTGTGTGAGTGTGTGAGTGTGTGTGAAGTTAACAGGATTTTGTCTATGTCCAGAGCTTCTGCGCTGCCCTCCATCAGGAGCTGAAGGAATACTACCGGTTGCTGTCTGTCCTGCACTCACAGGTAGATTTCGGCTTATCTGATTCCTTCCCTCCTGTCCGGGTTTTCCCATCTCTTTCGGTAAAATAGTGCCTTTACTGCCGAGCTGCACAGTACGACACAGAATTGCCAGTGAATGTACCTTTAAACCCCCCACCCCAGCTTTGAAAGGTATCCATGTTTCTGTTAAGGTAATTCTTGGATGGCTGGGATGGGCTGATCTCATGGTGGGCGTACCCAGTGACATCTGTCTGATGGCTCGGAGAGTAGTGGTGCTTTGTTGTCTGGGTTGGGGGTGGTATGACCCGGGGTCATCTGCGTACCCCAGCTGCAGCTGGAGGACGACCAGGGCGTCAACCTCGGCGGAGAGTGCAGCCTGACCCTCCGCAGGCTCCTCGTATGGACCTACGACCCCAAAGTCCGGCTCAAGACGCTGGCAGCTCTGGTGGATTACTGCCAAGGTCAGCGCCGGGGGAGGGGTCTGTTTGGGTGCGGTCCGGCTCACTTAAAATGTCCCTAAATACATATCACTGTTCTTGGCAGGACGTAAAGGAGGGGAGCTGGCCTCGGCAGTGCATGCCTACGGGAAGACGGGGGACCCCTACATGCGTGCACTGGTGCAGCACGTCCTGGCTCTGGTGTCGCACCCCATCCTCAGCTTCCTGTACCGCTGGATCTATGATGGGGAGCTGGAGGACACCTACCATGAGGTAAGGTAGCTGGGGGCGCAGGAGCCGGCTGTTTGGCTTGGTAACCAGTTCAAAGGTCCAGCAGAAAGACCCATGTCTGCTGTCACTGCCTTTCCTTGCTCTGACCTTCACTGTCTAGTTCCAGGAAGATCCCCAGTTTAGCTTCATAAGTGATCTCCTTCCAGCTCGGCCTTAACGGTCCCTGTGGGATTCCCCTTAATGTTCCTGCTCGCTGGCGCCCCCCTCCCCCAGACCATCCATTAGTGCGTTAACGCAGTCCTGGCTGCCCAGCGCGTAATGGGATTTGGCTTGTGGTGTCTCCCGCTCTTAAGTGTCCAGTCTCCCTGCTGTTTTCTGAGACGCTTCTTTTTCGACTTTGGGCTGAATGTCTGTTAAATGCTACATTTCGCCCTCATTTTATGGATCAGCCACTTTTATTATTATGTGATCCCAGTCCCTGTGCGTCTTTGGCCGCAGTGCTTCTCTGCCCTCCCCTGTAGTTCTTTGTGGCCTCTGATCCTACCGTGAAGACGGACAGGCTGTGGCACGACAAGTACACGCTGCGCAAGTCCATGATCCCCTCATTCGTCACCATGGATCAGGCCCGGAAGGTGCTTCCCGCCACCGCTGCTCCAAGGCCTGCGTATTGGATCAGATCTGTAATGCTGTGGTGCCAGAGCATGCTTGACAGACTATTCTCTCTGCTAGGTTCTGCTCATTGGAAAGTCAATCAACTTCCTGCATCAGGTCTGCCATGACAGAACGCCGCCTGGGAAGATCACGCCTGGGTCAAAGGACATGGACTCCCCCAGGGATGGTGAGCCGCCTAAGCGTTTGCGGTAGCCTCTGCCTCGAAGATCGTCGTTTAACCCGCCCATGGGCTGCATAAAGGAGAGATGGAGAACTTCGGTGGGAGGAGTATTGACCAGTGACACTGGAGACCTCTCCCCAGCTTGTCGTGTATCGATGGAAGCCATGGAAACAGTCGATGGGACCCGCTGTCGGAGCCCCTCTGATCTTGTGGACGTCAGCGTTGAGTAATGCGCCGTTCCCCCACCCCCTCCCTCTGCCCCTGCAGCAGCCGAGCTCTTCACCGACCTGGAGGGTGCGTTCCAGGGCAAGATCGACGCAGCGTACTTTGAGACCAGCAAGTACCTGTTGGACATCCTGAACAAGAAGTACTCTCTGCTGGAACACCTGCAAGCCATGCGGCGTTACCTCCTGCTGGGCCAGGGAGACTTCATCCGCCACCTCATGGACCTGCTGAAGTGAGGGCGCTGTCCTCTGTCCTTACGCTGAATCTGAACCCTAAATCAGAAACGGGGGCAGCAGCTGGCAGAGGGATTAATGACCTCATGGACTATGCTACCTGAGAAAAGGACTGTGCTGAATATCTTAAGCTTGTGCTAGCATACATAGTAATGATTCAACTGAATTACAACCATTTTGGGTTTCCATCCACACATTACAAAGTACAAACTTCATCCTGGTGTTTTCTAACTCCTGACCTTTGAACTTCGCTCTCTGTACCCAGGCCAGAATTGGCACGTCCAGCTACCACGCTGTACCAACACAACCTAACCGGCATCCTGGAGACGGCAGTGAGAGCCACCAACGCGCAGTTCGACAGTCCTGAGATCCTTAAGCGACTAGACGTCCGGCTCTTGGAGGTATCTCGGGCCTCGCCTCCTGGCTGTAAAGGATTCTGGGTGCTCAGTCTTGCGGAATGTGTTCCTGTCCCTGTTGTACTGAACATGTACTCCGGGACAGTGGAAGGTTGCTTCAACAACATCTGGCCATCGCATTCTAGGTGTCGCCGGGAGATACTGGCTGGGATGTCTTCAGCTTGGACTACCATGTGGATGGACCAATCGCCACGGTATGGCGGTTCCTTTCCCGCCGAAATGCTGAACACTGTCACTATCGTGGAGGTTTTCCAATATTATTATTATTATTATTATTATTATTTTATTTATTTGTCGGATTATACCCCTTCCTGTTGGTGTTATTAATAGCCTTAAGTGTAGATTTGTCATTGATAAAATGATTAAGGGCTTGAGGTTTGAACCAACAATCTTCCAATTAAAAGCACAGCATCCTATCCAACTGAGCTAAAATGATGAAATGATTTCGATCTGACCCGGCTGCACTTATAGGTCCAGATCGGTGAACATATGCACTCCGTTTCGCCACCCACTGGTATACTGATGTACAAACATTTCTTATTTTGGGAAACATGGAAATGAACGACTCAAATCTGAAACTCAACAAAATCATCATTTCATTCTCCTTTTAAACAGAGGGCTGGATCTAGCCCTAGGCAGGCCCGTAGCCAGAAATAAAATTTATTGATTATTTCACTGAACGGGGGACTTTATTTGGGTCCCCTTGTGCCAATTGGACCCTAGGTGTCTGTCTATCGCTAGGTCTAACTCTGCTTAACTCAGCTCTGTGGGGTTTTTTTTAAGGACTTTTTGAAAATAAGTGTTTATTAAATCATCTTTGTCTAGTCTGTGGCTTTCAAAGGATTTATTCTTGTGACCAGCTGCAGATTTTCATTTACGGATTTAAAATGTGAGCTTCGGAGAGTGATAGATGGAAGTACCAGGGTGTTATGTGGCATTACCATCTCAGTCATAGCTCTAAATAGGACGTGTGTGACTCAGTGAGCTGTATGCCCTCTGCTGGGCTGTGCTCTGCCATGTCTAAGCCATGTCCTGCGTGTGTGTTTGTTCCTCCCGCCACAGGTTTTCACGCGCGAGTGCATGAGCTGTTATCTGCGCGTCTTCAACTTCCTGTGGCGCGCCAAGCGCATGGAATACATCCTCACGGACATCTGGAAAGGCCAGATGTGTAGCGCCAAGCTGCTGAAAGGCATGCCAGGTAGGAACCGAGCCACCTTCTTAATTAGCAGCGTCTCTGGGGAGGTCGGCAATCTCCTGGAGGCCCAGATCCTTAGAGGATTCAGGAGTAAAGCCCCTGGACAGCACGGTCGCGTTCGTTCATCTGTGGATATGGGCTGCGGTGCTTTCTCAAGCATATACAGGCGCAGTGATGCGGTTTGTTTGTGTTACAGAGCTGTCAGGGGTGCTGCACCAGTGTCACGTTCTGGCCTCTGAGATGGTTCATTTCATCCATCAGATGCAGTACTACATCACCTTCGAGGTAGGGCTTCTTCTGTCCAGCACAGTCAGGGGGCAATTGCGTGTTTTGAGAGTCGCTTCGTGCTGCTTACGAGTGAAATTTGCCAGGTGAAGTTCCCCGTCGTATTTCTTGGTGTCTTAAGTCATTCCCTGTGTGTGTGTAGGTTCTTGAGTGCTCATGGGATGAGCTGTGGAACAAGGTCCAGCAGGCCCAGGACCTTGACCAAGTTATCGCCGCCCATGAGATTTTCCTCAGCACCATCATCTCCCGCTGCTTACTGGATGCTAACAGCAGGGTAATACCCACACACTTGCACATACACGCACACACGTGCCCAAACGCACAGACTTAGGCTCTGTAGTAATGAAACATGTAAAAGACAAGTTTATTCTCGCGTATCCTCAAGGGATATCCAGAACCCCAAGAGCATAATGACCCGTGTTCCCCGGCCCAGTCCCTGCTGAACCAGCTGAGGGCCATCTTCGACCAGATCATCGAGTTCCAGAATGCGCAGGATGCCCTCTACCGCTCCGCCCTGGAGGAGCTGAAGCAGAGGACCGCGTTTGAGGACAGGAAACAGCAACGGGAGGGCGAGGTACAGCCGGGGGGCCTGGTCACAGGGCGACCTGGGCTCAGAATGGGGGACGGAGGCCTCTGGGCAGGGCGGGACTCTTTTAATGTGCCGTCCAAGGTTGCAGAAGATGTCCCGAAGCACGGTAGGTGGCTGGAGTTGTGGCAGCATTTGTCAGGTTGATTCAAGCCAGGGCAGATTGGCTCTATGTCCGCTCCTCACTAGTGGCACTCTGGCTGGAAGGCAGCCAGGTTTTTTGTAAGCCACATGGTCGTCTTCTCTTACCATCGATTTCAGCAACAGGAGGAGCATTTGGAGGTGTTGTGTAAACAAGCGCGGGTGGTAGCTGGTTTTATAAGGCCTGTAAATAATCACCAGGCTGTGCTGATGCTTCCTTAATGCCCTTTTATTTTTAAAGCTACATCGATTTGCACCTTTTACCCAAAGTGTCCTGATAGCATTTCACATAATTACACGACTTGCAGAAACTGGTCCAGTTAAGTGATGTTCCCCAGTTTCTGCTGGAACTTCCAAACTTGTGGTGACACTTGCGTGAGGCCTTGGTCAAGTGTTGATTATGAGCTGGTCAATAGAGTGAATTCTCGTGAGTCTCCAGCCTGGAGAAATTTGCATCTCAGGCAGCGTGTGACAAATCTGCTGCAATATTGCCTGATTTGTCCTGTACAGCTGCTCTGTGTTCAGTCGTGGGAGAAATAAAACCTTGTCCTTTCCACAACTCTAGAGACACCACACAAATCCAGTGCGTGGTTCCGACTCATGGATGAATGGCTCAACAAGCTAAGCCTCTGTGCCCATGATAGGAAGGTCACAGACTCAAGACCCAGCCTCAGCATAATGGTCGCATGTCCGAGGGCCCTTGAGCAAGGCCCTTAACCCCCAGCTCCATGGGGGCCCGTAGGCTTCTGCTCCTCACTGTGATTCCTTAAGCTCGCTCATGCATATATGTCTGTGTGTCTCACGGAGAGCAAGATGGGGTAGGCAAAGAGAAGCATTCCAATGTACCTGTACTTACATTTGTGCACATGGCAAATAAAGGATTGTTTCATTTCATACTTGCTCCCCGTGACATGATGCGATGTCCGCCTCTTTTTCAGGGGGAGTGGGGGGTGTCAGCCGCTGAAGAGGCTGAGGAGAAGAAACGAGTCCAGAAGTTCCAGGAGACCATACCAAAAATGTGCTCACAACTCAGAATACTGACACACTTCTACCAGGTTTGTGATCCACCCCCCCAACATTACATAATGCACCACACACAGGTTCTATTCACGCAACAACCCGTAATATCGCCTATCTCCTTATACACACACTTTCTACTGGGCTCCCATTGTAGGATGCACTGATCCATCCAACCCGGTCCTCAGGGACCCCCAGACTGTCCAGGTTGGGAAACACAGGGCCAGTCAATTTGACAGTGCAACATGCTATCTGTATTCCCCAGACAGGAAATGCATATGGTTTTTGGATCAGTCTGCAACTGCTACCATAGATGCTTGTCTCATTAGCCCAATAATTCAAAATCATTTTGAATTTCAAATCTTTTTAAACTTTGCAGAAATGTTTACGGGTAAAAATTTGGAAGTGGTCAAATTTAGAGAGAAATCACGACAAAATTGAAGTAGCACAACACAAGTGGTAGCAAAAAGAAGGGCCTCAGACACTGATCTCGTTAGAGTGATAAATCAAAAAGTATTTGATGGGTCTTTTTCAAACTTCACAGGTGCTTTTATATGGAAGAAGGTCTCAATTTTGAGACGAATCACAGCAAAACTGAAGCAGTGCCGCTTAGCGATTAGCACATGAAAAGACGGGTGTAGGTCTGGTGAACCTGATTACATTTAGTCACACTCTCTCCACCTCCCCAGAACATCTTCATTAAAAGCACAACTTTGTAAGGAGGTAAAAGATCGGTGAGGTTGGGGTGTGTGTTAGGGGTCTGGGAAATTAGTCTTTGTCGTTCCAACAGCATCTAGTTGTTACCATGGTGGAGAGTCTCTAAAATAATGTAAAGAATGTTGTGTTTGCGCTTTGTCTTCGCCCTTCGGTTCACCGATCGTGGTCTGGTGTCTCGCTCACAGGGGATCGTACAGCAGTTCCTGGTTCTCCTCATGAGCAGTTCAGACGAAAGTCTCCAGTTTCTCAGCTTCCGCCTGGACTTCAATGAGCACTACAAGGCCAGGGACCCCCGCCTGCGTGTCTCTCTCGGAGCCAGCAGGGGGCGACGGAGCTCCAACATTTAATGGAATGCTTGAACCCATGGCCATCTCCTCCTCGTTTTGATAAATTAAAAGTGTAAACACATACGGTGGTCAATAGGGCTACATGGAACTCAATCCACTGTCAGGAAAACACAAAAAAAAAAAAAAATCACAAAACGACATGTCTGCTTTACTCATGATGTTGCCAAAATGTAGATCTTCAGCAATCATCCTATGAGACCAGAGACACAAGTAAGATATTGTAAGCAGCACGACGTTATACCTGCTCGTCCCTTCCCTTTTACCTTGTTTCATTTCAGCCCTGCTTAATACCACCCCTCTGATAATCATTTTCATTCATTGCCCTGTTATTGGTTGCTCTGTTTAGTTAACCATTGAGTCTGTGAATCCTGAAGTTTTGCACTTTTAAGAATGTTTGCGTCTTTGTCTCATACCCTGATGTCTTAAGGATTGCTCCTCCCTGTACAGACACCTCACTTTAACATTATTTATAGTTCTTGTAGCACGCCTACCAGTACAGATGTTGCTCTTCAAAGACTTCTGCCTTACTCCAAAATCCTGGAGCTCAGGATCTGTTCCATCAGGCTCACGGTGAAATTTCTCTCACACACAGTATTCCGTTTTGAATCTGTTTGCTTTGCGCGTAGTGACTCCACCGGCATGTCGAACTGTCCACCGTTTGCCTTCTGTACCAAACATCAGACCCTGCCCTCCCCCTTGTGTTCATCCCAGAAACACGGGTCGTAGGTCTGCTCTGGCTTCTGTACCCTCCCCCCACCCCACTGGAAAATTTTGGTACTGGTAAGTGGCCTGTTCCCAGTATGTCGGCTTGTGTTACCGGCCCTGCCAGGCACACTGAGGGTCATACATGCTGTTAAAGTCTTGAAGTCTTCAGTAGGTGTATTAAGGAAATGAAGCTGATGGAGAAGATTGAATGGTGGTTGGGGGTCGGCACTAGAGACAACCATGACAATTCCTGCTTTGTACAGTATGTGTTAAATACCATCTTGTCATCTCTTGAATAAATCTTTTTCTAAAAAAAAAAAAATTTTTTTATTTCTTAAGATGGCCTAGGGGCCATTGCCACAGTATAGGAGAGAGAGGTAAAGCACATTCACTAATTACAGCGGATTACCACACCCACCACACAACACCTCAGGGATAAGAACCTGAGTGTAGCCATGTGGCAGGTGATACCTCAGCACCACACCAGTCCGAATGGATTTTATCATCACCGACTTTGTGTTGCCACCAGGTGGCAGTACGTGTTAATAGTTTACAGATAAGAGCTGCAGGCTTACGTCATATGCCGCTTTTCACACCATTCAGTCGTACATGTCAGGTGAAGTGGATTTCAGTTTAGTTACTGGCTGCACTTAGCCTATTTTTTGAAAAGTCTGTCGATTAAACACTCTGTCAGCACATGCAGAACAATAACGCTCAGACCGGCGGCATAATCAGCAATCAGTAAAGTACCAATCATTTAAAATGTAAGCGAAGGTAACGTTCCTGTGCCTTATGTGCCTGTTAGCATAAAAGGCTATGTGCTAGTTAAATATAATTGTCAGCTTCGCATATGCCATTATTTATGAAAAAGACGCCGATTTAACTGACTATTGTGGTCCACATTAGAAGGCTTGGGAATATTTAAGGTCACCTTGTCATTTAGCAGGTTGTAAAAGCAATGAACTCCTTGGAATTAAACTCATGATTAATTATGAAATGAAGCCTATTCGGTACAGATTTTCAAAAATATTGGCACAAAAAAGCAACGTTACTGTTCAGTACATTATAAGAATTTCCAGGTATTACACAGTATCCCGCAGTTATTGACGGTCAGTCGTCAATAAAAGGACATTATGCCAACTGACTGGATGATGTTATGGTGGGCGTGGTCAGCTGAGGAGAACGTAGCTGAGCTTATGAATTATGTAAGTAGCTGCATGTGACGAAATGCAAAAACGAAGCTCGGAGAGTGTCTGTTATCCCGGGCTGGTGAATGGAGCATTTCGCTGTGAGCTAATTGTATTTTCAGGAGTTTTGAGCAGCTCGTCTTAAAATAACTTAGCCGGGGTACTCGTAGGTTACATACATAGTATATTGCCTATTTTAAGTAATATATATATTTAAATATTGATTTTGGTACCGTCCTCGTTGATGTGGAAAGAGGATTAAAATGTCTTTCAGCTCTCCGGCTGAGGGGCTATTAGAATGATGTAGTGTCACCTGGGGTTGTGAGACCTCTGAGTCCGTGTCTGATTAATGAGTGTCCGTATCCCCGCTTGTTCATGCAGATCTGATGAGGTGACACTGCATAATCTCCACACCAGAATCACCACCTCCTGCTCCTGCTGCTCCTCTCAGTCATCGCTACTAAATTGCGTTCGCCGAAGCTGCGTCCCGGTGCCAGCGGGCCTGTGAGTGTGTGCGGGCGCGTGAGCGTGTGTGCGGGCGGGCGGGCGTGCGAGCGCGCGCGTGTGTCTCACTGTCCCCAGCCTCTCCTCCGCGCGACGCCTCAACCATCGCCTCTGCAGGCTCACGGCGACCAACGGCAGCGGCAGCTCGGCTCCAGGCTCCAGCATCACTAGGCACCGACACACCAGGCCAGCCACCCCGCCGCTCGGCAGAATGATCCCCTGGATGAGAACTGAGGAGATGGCACAGGAGCAGCTCGTGCATAGGATCAGCACCGTCGTCTGCAACATAGGTAGGAGGAGCTGTCTCCATCTCTTCTGTCTGGATTGCGTGCTTTTCCTAGCTGTGTACAGATCGCTACCTGGTGAGGATTGGGGGGGCGGTGTGATCCAGACAGCCAGTGATGTGAGGTACAGTGAGTGGGGAGATGTTATCATTTCTTCTGTCCTGTAAAATTATAGGTGAGAAGACGTATCATTGCAAGGTCAGAACATAGGGACTGTCTAGTACAGTCCTGTGAAAATGAGTCCCTCAACATTATCGGCAGCTCAGACAGCTTAGACAGGTCCGAGCCATGCTAAGGATTAACCCGACCGGGGAGAGCCAGCCGGCTGCTATGGCGATGTGCGGAACATCAGCGCAGACTAATAGATGTGGCTTTGGGATAGTCTTTGTAAATCAGCACATGTCCTGGTATGGAAATGATTGCAGGAACATGGACCTGGAGGGTGGCTGTTGCATCTGCATAAATCCTAAGGGGGAGCAAACTTTTTTGTTTTTAGCCTGAGGATCCACCCCCACCCCCCCAGAAAAGGGCCATTGGTTTGCAGTGGAGAAAGACAGGTTCTGCCTTGTCCATATCACAGGGGTGGTCTTGTGGTAAGATGTCGTGCTGTATAGTTTGTGACGAACAGATCCAGACAGGCTGAGTCGTTCATGAAGGATCACAGTGATGATTACATACACTAACGCCCTGCCTCTTGTATACCCCTGTGGCTCAGACACACACGGACATGCAAGTACAGACATACAAAACCATGCAGCCAAGGGCTTAGACAGGGATACATGCAGAGATACAGGTGTGTGCATGTGCACTTACATGTAAGAAGTTTGTCTCTTATTTACCGTGTCTTGCGGTGCAGCACACCGCACAGACACATGGCACATGGATACCTTCAGGCATCATGTGAGCCCCATCGGCATACCAACAGCAGCATCTGGAGGGTGATATCGTGCCATGTTACACAGCCTGCAATCTTCACCTAGGTCAAACTACCTCACAGTCTTAACCCACAGCCCACTGGGATGATTTGGCTGTATTATATATACTGGATATATATATATATGTGAAGCAATTTCTCTCTCTGTCTGCTCTCTGAATGGGCCTTCTGTTGTACCCTTGAACCTGCATTTATGCAGTAAAAAATTTCCAGTTGCATAAACGGGTAAATTTTTAGTCACTTAAAGCCTCAACTAAATGTAACTGTACTGAATCGACCAGTTTGGATGAATGAATGACTGTTACATGTATATATCGCTTTTCAAGACACCCAAAGTTCTTTACAGATGCAATGGGGAGCCCCTTCAACCGCCACCACTGTGTAGCCCCCACCTGCATGATGTGACAGCACCCATTCTGCACCAGTATGCTCACCACACAGTCCCTAAGGTGGTGAATAGGCAGGAGAGAATTCACCAGTTAGATATAGGAGATGATTTGGGTTTGAGGTTCACCAAGTCAGTCGTAGTTAACTGGGAGATTATTGTCGAATAACAAAAAGCATTTTGTCTCTGAAGGAGGATCAACTTCAGACTGGCTATTAGTCTTAGTTTAGGCGACGGCACTGGTTTAGTGACAGCCGCCAGTGATCGAGTTGGCATATTTGAACAGAAGGTGGAGCTGGGCTGCGACTCCGGTTGGAGCAGTCCTATCTCCTTTGGGTGGAGACTCAGCGGTTTGTTAGCTTAGTGTCCACAGCTCATTTATGTTGACACCAGATTCTGGCAGATAGGAGGTAGATAGAAGTCCGGGAAGGCTGTGCGTGGGCTAGTAATGCGCTCCGCGCAGTGAGCACATTGATAGCTCGGATGAGGTGTCGTCTCACGCGTGTGGGTGAGTGGGTGCCGCGCCCGGCGGGGCTGACGTCCTGGGGGAGCTTCTGTATCCCGCCATGTGTGATGACCTCCGTGAGATATCCGGAAGCAAACTGCCCTCACTTTCCACCATCTCACCATCTGAGAGCCTCCTAAACATCTCAACTCACCAGCGGTAAGGAGCAGATGGACGGTGTGAAGATGCTCATGATTTTAGCTCTGCTGAAAGCGGTGACGTTTTGAGGGTAAGGTTAGCTGGTAGGGGAAGGGAGGTGGGGGTTAGGGGCATTTAAAGATAGAGATTATCTGTGTCTGCTGTGACCTCGCCGTAACTGAGAAGAATTTTGTGAATGTCAGTATTGTATTCTTACATCATGCCCTTTTCAGTACCACCCTCCTGATTTTAATTTTAATTTAATAAGAACAGTATCATAGACCTTTGTGGCAGTTAGTGTTGTGTAGCAGAGTAGGAAGGACTGGAAAGAGAAGCCAGAAAACAACAGGAAAGATGTGAAATGATGTAAATATATCTTTGGCCGGAAGACCATCTGGCTTCCAGAGCCCCCAGGCAATGAACATCCATGATAACAAAGCTGATCTTTCCTCATTCAGCAAACATCCCGCTTTTCAGGCAGCCGTGGTGCTTCTATCCTAAACGCTTGTACAGTTGTTCATGGACCCAGTTGCTCAGCTCCAGAATTCAGCCAGAGGTAGGGCAGAACCCGCCTGGGATATGAGTCGGCGGCTCGGAGGTCTCGAGCCTGTGGGTTTAACCGCTACACTGCCCCCGCTGGCCCTGCTTAGGGGGCATTTTGAGGACTCAAGTCTGGGAAGTGCTGATGCTTTTTTCCTTGCATGACGCAGCACACAGCAGGACCTCAGCAGCCCAGGATTAAACCTTTCTGCAGTACCAGCACATTTTTATATATATATATATATATATATATATATATATATAAAAAACCTCTTCAGGATTGCAGATGGTTTTCTTTCTATGTAGCCGATTTCCAGGCCCGTGGGGATTCAAACTGAAGCAGAAAGACATTGCTGGGGGCGGAACTGGGGAGGCGAACAGCCAAAGCCCGCTCCATGTTGACCTAGGGGGGAGGGGTGAGCCAGAACGTATCTGATCTGGAGACCTTCCTGTAAGCCAAATGTGACTGGATAGAGAGGCAGTGTGTGCAGTTATATATAATCTACCAGTCGTGTATTAAAGTAACATGGCATTTTTAAAAGGTGTTTCTGCTGGATCTCGATCTGAAGTTGCTTCTCATAATGAGTCTGTGTCCTTAACCGAAATGCCCCCTGCTGCTCAGTTTGGTTCACTTTTTGATCACAACAAAGACTGTGATCCTTAGCTAAAGAAATGATAGACTGAAGTTTTGAAAATTATTTCGGGGCCTCGTCCGTGCACGGAGGCACTGTGGGTGCGCTTGTGGCGGCTCGAATCTCACCCGATTTTTTTTTTCTCTTACGAAGTAATTACCCAGTAAATATGTAGTATTTTATAATTGGTTAATTACCTCAGGTAATAAGTAGGCATACACAAAGAAACTCTGAAAAATCTCCACTATTACCCTTTAACCCATCTATGCAGTTGTGATCAGTTAGGGGTGGTGATAATATAACTGCATACTGCGGGAGTAGGCAACCAATTCTTAGAAACACCTCCTCTGTTACTCATCAGCTCAACCTACTACTGTAGTTATCCAAGGTTTACATTGGTAACAGCCCAAGTTGAATGATGTACTATCTAGAAATTAAGATAGTACTTTCCAATACATGACTTTTTCTTACATAGTTCTTGTTCATGGCTACACCCATTTATGAAGAATTTATTCAATTTTACCGTATACTGTCCTTGTAGCACCCCCCATCAGGCGCTGTGTTCCTCTAGTGTCAAGCTACATCTTCTTAAATACTGGGTACGTTCTTGCAGATGTTTGTACAATTTACTCAGTAAGGAAGCTGACACTATACTGTAAAATTAAGCCTCTGTTTTCATGGTATTACCAGGATCTTACCATATAGATTTTCCCTTTTCCATGCAGTCAACACAAACTTGTGTAACATACGTTCTGCAAAGTTACTAAGTACAAAATGACAATGTACTCAACAGGTAAGCTGACACTGCACTGTAAAAGGAAGCCTTGTCTGTTTTCATGGTATTGCCAGAGTTAAAGGGTAATAGTGGAGATTTGTTTTCTTTTATCAGCTGTAGTTTCTCTGTATTTACCTACTTATTACCTGTCCCAAGTATCCATCTGTCAGTCTTCTGTAACCACTTGTCCTATTCAGGATTGGGGGGGGGATCTGAAGCCTATCCCTGAGGCTATGGGCGCAAGACAGGGAGCAGCCCAGGACGGGGCGCCGGCCCATTGCAGGGCACACTCACACGCACCATTCCTGTGGTAATTAACCAATAATATGCTATAATTATATAAGGGACCTGTAAACGGAAGGATACTGACTTCAGTGTATGCTGCATCAAAGTACTTGGGGTTCCTCCCACAGCCCAGAGGCACACAGTTTGATGACCTGGTGCCTCCTGGTTGATCGTGGTGTATGAGCGTCAGCATGTGCAACCCTGTCGCCCTGCCTGTGCCCCATGCTGCCTAGGACTGCTGCCAGGCCTCTTTGAGTCCTGGGTTTGAATATGGAAGGTCTCATCCATACCAATAAGCAGCTCTGGGGGTGTGTGCCCCATTACCCAGGAAGCTGGGGTCTGGTCGTGAAGATGTCATGACGGACCAGTGTGACCTTAGCCGGGTATAATGACTTCTGCCTGTTGTCGTGATCCTGCTCTCCAGATGACCGACTTCCTTCGGCCTGTGGCAGAGTGCCACCCTGCTAGCCAAGGCCACGGCCGTCATCACGCACTTAGGGAAACGAAAAACAGGCGGAGCAGCTGACCGGGCTGCCCGACAAGTGCAAATAACAGGATTGGTAGTGACAGTGACAGAAGGCAGCTGAGGCGTAACAGACACTTTACAGGGCTAGGGTGTGTGTTAACATGTTGACGTACATCAGAAAGTTGCTGTAGCATTAAACGTTCACATTTTTCTGGTGTGTCTCTGGGATTAAAAACCTTATCAAAGTGGATGATGACTGAGATCATGTGATGTGACTGCTGAACTGAGACTGGATAGTGGGTGGGACAGCATGTCTAGTTTGGTATGTGGATTCTCCTATGCTAGTGTGAGGCATTTTTGTCATCCACCATTTCCACTAGGTTCCACTGCATTAGGGACAGAAAAGGGATGCAGTTATTGTGTGTGCAGCCTTGTGTGAAAAATGTGCGCAACACAGTGCTGTCACCAATGTCTTTCACCAATGTCTGTCATCCACCGACTTTTGGCTCATTGTCCACTCTTGTTGGCAAAGTGTTCAGTAGAGTATCCATGGAAACACTTTTCTGTCACGCTTTTTAATGACTGCTTTTTTTTTAACGCAGTTCATCTTGACGTGCTCTTCTTGTTTTTGACTTCCTTCACATGGCCTTCGGATCTTCTCTGGGAGACACTACATCTCAGCCCCCTCTTGACATCCAGACCCATGTCTGTGTCCATGTTATCCTTCCACCACACAAGGAGCCCCGCCCACTCCACATAGTTCCACCTGATTGGATGCCTCATTCCACAGACCTCCCAACACTGACCGTCTGATAAAATGAAAAGCTTCTGCAGAGAATGCCAGGTCCTTACACACCTCCAGGGGTTTCGGCAACTTGGATTTATCGAGGCAAGACCCAAGACTCTAGATTCATACATAGGTTCAGCGATTCTTGGATTTCTGTGCTATGCTTCTGACTCTTTCTTGTTTAATAATTCTCTGGCGTTTTAGATGTTTCAATCGCACAGTGGAAATCATCTATGGATGTGTATATAACTACAGCATAGCGTTTTTAACGGGTCCATAAGTGTTCTTGTTCAAATATCCACCACTCTCTGGATTATATGCATTATTCTGTGAGCTCCAATGTCTGCAAGCACAAAACAGCGCAGGCGAGCAAAAGCAGGAAGGGCTTTTAGAAACTAGGCAAAGGTGTGCCTATTTACGGAGTCCCTCCTCGCTCTTCTGCACCCTCTCTGTTCCGCTTTCTGTCCTCTGTCCCATCCCAGGAAAGATGACGTCCAGGGACCAGCTCTAAAAATGCTTTACACACCAAAACAGGAGCCGTGGTTTACCAGGAGATGTTTCTCCAGGAAGATGTTCTGAGGAAGAAAGAGAGCAGGGTCGGTCCACGAGGTCAAGAGCTTGCAGCTTTTGGCTGTGGTTTTGAATCTGAAACCAACCTTGTTGTGGAGGGAATCTGGCATTTCGAGATGCAGTTTTTAATCCTAATGCCGCTCATGTCTAAATAGAGAGTCCTGTGGAGATCAGTCTCGCATGGCTGGAAAACATGGAGAGATGGAGGACGAGTGGGGCTTTGGCGGCATGCACACGGCAAGCTTAGCATTTGTCCTCCCATGACAGGATATGTGCAAGTCTGCGTGTGAGTCGGTGTGATTTATTTATCTTATTTTTTTTGACTAGCAGTCAGTAATATGGTCATAAGTTGTTAGTCCCATGACTTCCTGTGTGGCCTGGGCACCAAGGGCATTTTTCACTTGCTCCTCTTCCTCCTTCCTTTCTATAAATCGCTCATCTCGCTGGGCCGCCCGGCTCGCTTCTCCTTCTCCCTGCATAAAAGGGCTCTGACGGGAGGTGAGGGCGCCTTGGGTGCATCTAGTCCCTTCAGCGGTATCCGTCCGTCGTGAGGTAAGTTGGGGGCCACGGGCAAAGAGCTAGTATCATCAGTACTGTTAATGTCACGTCCTTACTGTGTGATGAGCATTAGTGGAATTTGTCGGAATCTTAATGGGGGGAGGGGGGTTCTTTTTTTCTGCCTCTCTTTTTTTGAAGTGGCAGAAAGCCCCTCAGCAGTCCAAGGAGCTGTTGTCTGGGACCCTTTTTCCTCTGTTTTTCCGGAGCTTGTCCGTGTGCCAGCACTGCCCCTCTGTGCTGCCGCTTTTCAGAGCCAGTTGTATGAGAACCGTTCCCAACAGACCCCGTCACCATGGCGGGACACCGCGTGAGCCGATTGGCCAGAGGGGCCAAAAGGGGTGGAGACATTCAGCCTAGGGCCAATCGTGTGTGTGTGTGTGTGTGTATGAGAGTGTGTGTGTGTCTGTCTGTCTATGTCTGTGTGTTTTATGTGTCTGTGTGTCTTTTATGTGTGTGTTTGTGTGTGTAAGCGGAGGACATGGGCAGCCCAGTTAGGGAGAAAACTTCAAACTAACTTAGAAGAACAGATGAAAACTTTTTGCTTTGTTTGGCTTCTGTGAAGATTTAGGGGTGTGGATAGTGAGTAACAGCGGCATAATAAATATAAGGTTATTAAAGTGTGTCGGTGTGTGTCTGTGCGCGTGCATGTCCCTTTGACCGCTATCTATTAAGTTTGAGGGGCCATTTCCTCAAGCAGCGGGGTAGCTGGTGAACCGGTGCCTCTTCCTTCAGGCTCTCCCCCTGCTGGGGGTGTGGCCATGGCGTGGTGGGGGGGGGGGGGGGGGGGGGGCCCCGACCGGCCCCGCGGGGCGGCACACCCGCGGGGCGGCTCCGCC
>JAODKE010000085.1:364774-388693 GCA_026779605.1 Mormyrus hasselquistii
GGCGCACAGACGGGCTCCTCGGAGCAGCACACACACTGGCCGGCTCCGCAGACGCTGCCGGCTCCTGCTCCTGTCTGCGTTCGACAGGAGCCCCGATGCTCAGGAGGACGAGGAGGCGGTCCGACAGGAGGCCCAGTGGCACGGTTCTGCTGCCCCTGCTGACGCTGAGGCGCCGTGAGTTGGACCCTGGCCTTCACACCAGGGACCCTGCTTCAAAGAGTGCGTGGCTGTTTGTTACTCTGAGCCTATGTGTGTGTGCGTGCGTGCGTGTGTGTGTGCGTGTGTGACCTGTCCTTTTGTACAGCTTCTAGAAAAATTCAGGAATGTAGCTAATGTAAAACGTTTAAAACCTATGTTGCTATATCTTTTTTTAAAGTTTTGCAAGCTTGGTAAATTTGGGGATGTTTCCAGTGGTTTTGCACGTCTGCATGGAGACGTTTTTCCGGCAGTCGGCTCATCATCTTTGCCTGTTAGCGAGTCTGGGATCCATAGTACACCCCCCCCCATCCCCCGCACCCTCGTCCCACTGTTTTCCTCCTCAGACGCTGGGAGACTCATTAGTTGAGAATCAAAAATCAAGGGCTGAGATGTTCCCCTCCTTCTGCGTAATGCCTGCCCTTTAGAATTCATACTCTGCCGTGTAACATACACTCATTGGGATGCTTTATTTACCCGAAACCCCAGGACGGGTCCTTAACCGACTACACAAGTGGCTTTTTTGTGCTCTTCGGAGAGCTTCTCGACACGCTGACGGATGCTGTCACAAAATACAGGATGTCTCTCATCCTGCTTTTTTTACATATACAAAGTCAGCACATGGTTTCTGGGCAGCCGGCACTATTGAGGCTAACTGCATTCAGGTGACGATGTACTGGCGGTACCTGAGTCTCCAAGCGTGATTTTTCTGGAGTGCGTCCACGAGGCTGGCTTGTTGAGAGCCGTCTTGAATAGCCTTGGATGGTCCCACCTCTATGACTTCTTTCACACTGCATCCCGACGTGAATGAACGCAGAGAGCGGCGTTATCACCTGAGCGAGTGACGCGGGTAAATGAGTCAGGGAGGGTAGCAGGGGAGTGGTCAGGTTGGGAGGGGGGGCTGCACAGGCTCCACCTTTCATCACCTTTTGTTTGGGAGGGAGCCACCTGGAACAGGAGTAGGAAGTGCTGAAAGTCACAGTGTGGATAGGCTGCGGTGGCTCGAGCTGCAATCGCTGCCTACCGCTTGGCTCTGAATGAGAGCCAGAGGGCAGAGGGCCGCCGAGGAGGAGGACGGGCATCCTCTGAGCCGAGGTCCTGGGGAGATGGCTGCGGAGACAAGGCCCCCGGTGCTAGATGTGTACCTGCAGCCCATGGAGGATGGAGGAGGCTTTGTCCGCATTTGTCTGGATGAAGTGAGGAGTTACCACAGGTTCTCCCAGTCCTGCAACTGGCTGCAGAGTGAGTGAGAGTCGACTCCATTTCTGCTCAGGGTAGGCAGGGACCCCGATTTGTTTATAAATACCATGTTCAGTCAGATGTGAGGTCCGAGGCTTGATGACCTTGGATGCTATAATTTGATGTTTCGTTGAGTTTTTTGGATTTCCACGCGTGACATATTTATCATGGCAAGAATGCTTGAGTCATGGCGTTAATGTGCTACGTCAAGGTTTCATTCCGTACAAAAGTACTTCGGTTGAGTGTTTGGCCCAAATCAGTAGATGACTGAGATGATGAAAGCAATATGTGGCACTAAACTTATACAGTGGAACATTGTTTGGTGGTTTTGTGTGGATTTGTTTAACAAGAAAAACACTGTGCATGGAGGTCTAACGAGGAGAATGATCCTATTTGGAACTTTTGCTGAAGTGAAACAGACTGAGTCTGAGACCGATCAGGCGGTGATATGAGCGGATGCCGCATTTGCATTGGGTGAAGGGTTCAGCCTGTTGCTGCTTAGCAGGCGCCGAGAGTATCTTGGCAGTGTCAGCTTCAAAGTCAATAACACCTGCCTGCAAGTTGTTTATTCCGCCGTTAGAGCTGCTGTATCGTTCCACAGTGGAATCGACATGGTAAAAACACTGGCCAGGCTCAGCTTTCTTTGCTGTTTTAGCTATACAATTCTTCCAGAATGACACAGAAATACTCAGGGTTGCGCAGCTCTAGTATCTACCAAAGCTCTATGACTTGATTGACTGTAGGTTTTTTTTTTTGAGGTATTTTAATGTTGCATCATTCATCAATATTTTTACAACTTTGCATGTTAAAAAAGTATTTTAGTCCTCCTGCCTTCCAAAATGGCAAAATCCCCTTGGCTGTTCGTGCTTCCCCTCAGGCTGAAGAAGGCTCCTTTGTTGGTAAGCTGTGCTCTTTGGCTCCTTACTATCCTCTGGGATCTGGTCGCCATCTCCCAACCTGGTGCCCCCTTCCTGAACTTCCCCAGTTGTCAGTGGTGATCCATCGACGCTTCCTGTCCAGCCACTGTGCTGAGCGGTTTGTGGCCGTGGTTAAAATTGCCGGGATCATCCCCATTTGATGATTGCCATGGGAATGCCAAGCTGGTGAAATGTGCTTACTCCTGCTCAGGAAGGAAAGCAGCCACGTTGATATCACGCCAAAAGCCTGGGCTTTCTGAGACGGGAAAACGGCACGTCGTAATTGGTCTCGATGGATTTCTGTTCTAATCAAGAGGCGTTGTGCTGTCTGCAACAAAGCTGGAAACCTCAGAACATTTCAAGCTGTTGAAATGCCAAATTTTATCGGAATATCTTGACCGATATGGTTTCACTGCTTTATTAGTCAACAAAATGCAGATAATCAATCCCTGTCCATCTCACGCAAGGGACGGTTTAGGGAACACTTGACTTCTTTGTAAACAATGCTGCTTCAGCTTACATTTTGCTATTTTTAAATGCCAAGCTGAATGGGTTTTTCTGCAGGACACTTCTAGCTGTGGGGGCTGGGTTTCTGTGCTTAAATGTTATCTGATGTGGAGAGATTTGTCTGGTCAATTTTGCAGATTTCAGTCCACTGTGACTTCATAACCGAGGCCTGGCAGCAATTCTAACACAAACACATTTATAATTTGATGATGAAAAACACAGCCAGGCTAATTGGAGATATTAGGGGAAACGGCGAATGAATGTTTCATTTTCTAAAAAACAAAAGGGACTTTGATTAGTCATCAGATCCCTCCAAACGGTTCCTCTTTCAGTTTGATCATTAAACTGACAGTTATTGCCCGTAATTTCACTCGTGCTGCTGTGGGGAAATCCAAAAATGTTGGATTCTTTTAAGATGTTTATTTGAGATCCCTGTTCATATGATGAGCCGCATCTAATTAATGACCTACTTCTCTGATTGGTTTGTGTACAGTTCAGGGGAGTGATTGGTTACAGGGCAGAAGTTCACAAATGAAGTTTCAGGTACAAATACCTTCTGCTGCAGTAAAAATGGAGACCTTCCAAAACTGACCCTGGTGTCTGGATTTTTAAAAATCCCCTACATAAAAAACCATTGGGTAATATGTAGCACATGGTGGACGTGATAAACTGCCACTGCTGGCAGCTGACCATGTGTTTATGTGAATGAGGAAGATAAGCAAAGTGTTTTCATCCTAGTTCTCAAGAAGCTCCCTCCTCATTCCCACCTATGTCACCCTGGAAACCAACGTGACCAAGCCTGAGAAATAATTGGAAAACCATGACACCGTCTGAGATGAGGATGAGACTCTCCTATGGCGTAAACAAAAGCAACAGAACATCAACAGACACATAAAGGTCTTTGGGGATTTCCTTTTGTTTTTGTTTTTTTTTTCCAGGGGGGGGGTTATTTTGGATAATAAAAATTATTTAAAAGTTTCTTGTACTGCGCACAAGGTAATATTTTGTCTTCTGGAAATGTCTGGGTCACTTCCTGGTGCAATGAGCTTTCAGTTCCTGTCTAGTCAGCAGTTGAAGCTGCGGTTTTTACATCTGAAATGTCTCAGAGGGGAGAAAAAAAACAGTCTCCATCTGGATGGCTATTTTTAATTTGTATAGGTGGAGGGATATTGTTGTAGGTCTTGTTGTGTTGCAAACTGTGAAACTGCTGCATTTCCTCTTCCTGTATCATGTCAGGGGAAAGAAGCTAAATAGAGAACTGCTTAAAGCAGTGTTTCCCAACCCGGTCCTCGGGGACCTACAGGTGATCTACGTTTTTGCTCCTTCCCGGGAGCTGGGAGGGAGCTAAAATGTGTACTGCTGGCTTAAAGAAATAACAAGCAGCTGGTATGTCCAGCTCCTGGTGTCCTGTCCCGCCAGCCTGAGAGGTGTCACTCGATTGGTCACATCTGGGACTGAGGTGCCCGCTAGTTTTTGTCCTCAGAGCAGCAGATATTGACGGAGTCCCTCTGCGGCGAGTGTGCACGACTGCTGAGACACCGCCAAAGTTAGAGATGATCCATTAAATGATTTGTCAGATATGTCCTGGCAGGGTGGACGAGTGCTGATTTCCGCCCAGTGCATCTACAAAAGACAGACTGTGGATGGTTTCCTGAATTGAATCCCTCAAAAATCAAATAAACGTCATCCTTAGGAAGGTTGCCAGGTGTTTCGAGAAGTACTCGGGTGATTTGACTTCATGTGCTTGGCTGGCAAAAAGCGAAAGAGGATTTGGATATTTACGTCTGAACCTTTTTCAGAAAAGCTAAGTCTTTATTTGCCAGTGCTTCGTCTCGAAGGTATGATAGATGATCTTGTCACACTAATAAATTGGACAGATTTAAAAAGAAATAAAGCTGTTACTCATTGGACACATTATCATCAGATGACACCATTATGCCGAAACTGACATGTGACACCAGCATCGCCGAAAGGAAAAGCATGAACGACTTCTTTGGTCTTTTTTGGGAAGATGAGAGTCCCATTGATTTTCCCACCAATTGTTAAAGTGGCTGCGGGTCTGTGTCAGAAGTACAATGGTGGTCCTGTTCATTGTGACTGGGGGGGGGGCTCAGGTGATGGGGGTTATGTTCGTGGCTGTGCGAACACTGGTTCTCAGTTTCTGCTCGGTGTATCAGAACGTGGCTCATTATCTCTTAGGCCTAGCGACGGGGGCCCCTCCTTCCTCCCCATGGAGCCAAATTCATGCAAATGCTAGAGCAGGTGATCCTGGTTTCCCAAGGAATCTATAAATGGAAGTATTGACTAGCTATCAGTGGCATCAGGCTGGCCGTTCTGTAGTGTCCTCAGTATGTTGACCGTGAGACTGTCCCTGGCCAGTCTGAAACCCAAGAGTGGAGCAGTTCTGAATGCTGTCAATGGCTCATTCAGGGTGTAATCCACACCAGACCATAGGCACCTGAACTGCGGAAGGAAAGCTGTGGTGGTTTTGGTGGCCTGGTGGGCGAGATGGTTGCCTCTGTGAACGTCCTTGAGGTCTTTGAATGGGAAGAAACCCTGAACATAATAGCTTAGCATCATTCATCAGTCTCAGATTCCAGAAGCTGGGTCTTCAAAGGGGTTTCGCTTCTCAGACATTTTGAAGTTTCTGTCCCAGACCGTTTCCCCCCCCAGGGAAGACAAAAGTGCCCACTGAGCAATCTGACAGCGTCAGGAAGCTGACAATTACAGGCCTCACCCATTTCCTGATTGGGGGCCGCGTGGCCGGTGCCACGGAGAACATATGCAGCGCTGACTCTTACCATGCCAAAGTTGCTTAAAGACCGCACTTATGGGGAGGTCCGGGTATTAAGAATTGTGGCACGAGAGGGTTTTTGGATGGTGGTAATTGCATGACGGGAGGGTTCTCTCTGATGCGTATGGTATCAGAATATTATCAGCCTGTAGTTGGGGGAAAGACCTCAGAGAAGGACGTAAGTGTCAGGCATGAATGAAGGATCGAGAAGGGTTCATTTTTGGCCATCCACATGCCCTGCCAGCTAGAATGCTAAAGAAGGCGATTTTGAGATATTTCAAAGGAACAACGTGGGTTTATTGTGCAACTTGGTAACCAGTGTCAGATATCAGTTTCGGCGTAATGATGTCATCCAATGATAATGTGTCCAATGAGTAAATTTCATGCTTTCTGACAAGGGCCCGAGTCACCTGACCTCGTAATTCCCCTGGTTTGGAGCGCAGACCAGCCTTCAGTCAGTCTCGATTATCGCGAGATGCCTTGTATGCTGATTTCCAGGGGACCTGAGGTCATTATTATTTAAGCTTGATTGAGCTGTTGGTTTATCCCCTGCCGGGTGAAGAATTTTCCAACCGTATCAAGAGATAGAGGTAGAACCAAACCTTGGATATTCCGCCACTGTCTCCATATGATCTATCCGGACAATTCCATGGAGAATCCAGGGGTGCTTCATACTTGACCGAGAAACGGTCCAGTTCTCTTTCATAAACACACACTGAGTTTCCCCCTCCCTGACTCTGTCTAGTTCACAGCAGTACAGACCCACTTGGCCAGTTAAGGGAGCCTGTCAGCCTCTATTCTTGGCCACGCATGGATGATGTCATCCTCTCTGGACGATGCGCCACTTAGCTCCACTGAGCATGCGAAAGGGACACACTGCCTTCTGAGGCATTAAAGCAGCCAATACGAGGGCTTTCAAAGTATGATTCAGCAGAATCACCAGGAGAGCATGTGCAGTTGCTCTGCTTTCCTAATGCAGTTAGGTCATCTTCCCCAGTGAGGCTCCCCTTGGCAGGGTGAGCGCATTTCAGTAGTGTGCGTCTACCCAGGAGCCGTGTTGACAGTCTTAAATCAGATGTACTTGATGGTGACGCACCATTTGGCTGTAACTGAAGTGATGCTTCACTAGTGCTTCAGGTTATACAGTGTAAAAATTGCCTTCATACAGTTACATGTGCAACATTGTACAGTAGCCAAACTACTGGTTGTTATGCATGTATACACGAGAGACTACTTTTCATAAAGCTGTTTAGGTACCAGGGAGGTGGCATAAGATGCTTCACCTCCAACCAGGAGAGGCCAGTAAGTTCATGGTTCTTGCATGCATCTTTTCTCCTTTTTTTCTCAAGGGCTAATGTCCTGAGGGACTGTCCGGATGCCTCCCCAGTTATTTAATGTCAGCCACATGTAGTAAAGAGGCTCTGAAGACACCTCTCGCACTCTAGCCTATGATGTCACCCTGAAGAGAACGTCAGCGGGCAGAGCTAATCTCAGCTAAGCACCTTTACCATCTCCTGGTTTATCTCCTGTTGTAAACAGAAGTGGAATCCATTCTCACATGATGCCCAAGCAACTTTTGTCACTAGGATCTTTGTTTCCGCAGCACTTGAAGCATGAGAGCGGGATCAAGTTTACATGCATATTCCATCTTCATAGGCATATTTTAAATGCCGACTGTTGTCCCGTTGAAGGGACTTAAAAGAGAACCAGACAGTTGGACTCGAGTCGGTTTTGTCACAGTAGACAGTAGAGAATGCAATTTTTCTCACAGGCACCTGCCAAGACACCTAAAACGTTTAAAGGAAAAAATGCAAATACAAAGTGGTTAGACAGCTTACAGCATTTACTGATCAGCATAAGGTTTGCGAGTCTTGGCACCTCTGCGGCCACTCAGCCTCTGCATCCTCCTGTATTTTTGATATAATTCCCCCGTTTTTTTTTTTTGTGGCAGTTTTTTGTGACGCTTAAATGTGTGTAATGTGCTGATGCAAGTGATGCTGCGTTTAATTAGTCAGCTTCTGTACAATATTGTTGCTAAATCTTCAGTGCTGGACATTATATAAAAATGAATGGAACTGAACTGAAAATGTGAGAAGATGTGTAAAGAAATGAACAAAAACATAGTCAGTTTTGCCTCATTATTTTTCTTTGGGTATTTATAACAGTGTTTCGCATCCCAGTCCTCAGGAGCTGCCATACAGTACATATTTTGCTCCTTCCTAAGCGGGTAGGGAGCAAAAACATAAAGACATAGGGGTCCCGGAGGACTGGATTGGGAAACATTAATTTATAAGATATTATACCAAACGAGTTCCATAAGAGTGTTGTTACTAAGGTGTATTTATTTGGGATATATTTGCATATTTGGCTGGTTTAAACAGTCGGGAGCAGAACTATGTTTGTTTCACTTAGGACGACTTAGCTGGACTGGGTTCTGCCCCGAGGCCCAAGAGCACTTGGGGATCATGCGACATTATCATGTGTGATTGTGATCTCATGTTGTGTTCTTAATCTCGCTCAGCTGACTTATCTGAGTATTGATTGCAGTTGTATTACTCCCTGGCTGCCCATTTTATCTCTATGGCAACCTTTGTCAGCCCACCCGAGACCACACTCGGTACTGCCAGATGGTGTGGCCGTGCTGGCAAATTTTTGTGGATGTGTGACTGTGGTGTTTTTCTGCCTACTCTCCAAAATAATCCCAGAACGCCCTTCTATATGAAGCAGTGTCCTAGGAATATGTGGGATCTATCAACTCCCTTTCCAGAAAGTCCACAAAGCAATTTAAGCCCCTCCTCCTCAGTTCATGCTCACTGCTCATTGGCTGCTTTTCATTCTATTGAAGTTCTGGATCTTCTTAATCCCTTGTTCCCGCTGGTCTGTCTTTGGAGCAGATGAGTATTCTGGGCTCGTGTTGCAGCTATAGAAAGTGTTTGTGTATGTGTGTGTATTATATTTATATTGCATTGTGGTGACCAAATGTTTCCTACAATGTAATAAAACCTGTTATTTTGACATTGTGGGGACGTTTTCAGGTCCCCACGAAGATCAGTGAATGCAATCGAAAAACTAAAAATGCCAAAAGTCTCGTATTTTATTTGCTTATTTATGGTTAAAGTTTGGGCTGGATAGGGGTTAAGGTCGTCATGTTGGGATTAGAGTTTTCCCCGTATAAATGAATGGAGAGTCCCCATAAATAGATAATTACAAACCTGTGTGTGTGCGTGCGTGTGTGTGTGTGTGTGTGTATGTGTGTATGTGTGTGTGTGACAGAGAGAGAGAGAGAGAGAGCATTTATGAATACAGAAAAGAGGGGTCTCCACAGTAGTGAAGTGGAATTCCTCCACAGTTCTCTGGGAAACACAAAGTTGCTCCCCCCCCCTCCACCCCAGAAAAGAGGCTCTTTCTTTGTGGAGTAGAATATACCCCTCCCCAAAACACTGCCCCTCCCCACACAGCCACCTGTGTGAGCGGCTGCTTCAGACACAGGAGCAGAAGCTATTGGTTGTAGGTGCTGTGGCCCCGCTGCTGGGGGCTGGCCTCTGCAGCTGTATCCCCCAGGGCCGGGCCCGTCACCCGATCAGCCGCCTATTATTAAACAGGGGGCCTCCAGCAGGGAGGTGCCCGACGGACGGCGGCGTTGGTCCTCGCATAGCCAATCCTCCCTTTATCACAACTTGATCCTCTCAGGCTGCTCCTCAGTGTGAGCGATTAGCACCAGGAGCTTCGCACATCAAGCTCAGAGTCTGGCATGGCTTCATTGCTTCCCCGGTACACTGCTTGAACTGCGGTTCCTTCCTCTACCTGAGCGGGGGGTCCCTGTGTGACTGTGTGTGGGGGCAGACAGGACTCGAAAGAGGGAGGGCGACTGCAGGGTGGTGTCGGATTTCCCCCATGCGCTTGTGAATTCGAACTTGAACGGCAAAGGAGGATGGATCTCCGGGACTTCTCGTGCCCCGTCAGAGCTGAGAGGCCCGGACTAACCGGACTGAGCGTGTGGGGCTCAGTGTGAGATCATGTGTACCAGGCTGTAGGTGGACCCGAGGGAGACCAACATGGCCTTGAACCGTGTGTCCCAGTTGTGTCAGGACATCACTAGGCTGTGGATGCAGCTTAGTCGCATTAAAGGTATGTACGCCCTATTGGTCTCTCAACCTCACTGGGCCCTGCGATGGGCAAAAACCCATATAAAGGGAGGCTTCCATGGTTAGATAACATTAGCATGTTGTTTTTTATGGTCTTGATGTAACCACAGTAATGTTCAAATACATATCATTCAAACTTTAATTGGTTCTTGTTTGTTGGAAACTCAATCTCACGGGTCAAAACTTACCTGCTCTCGCTCTTCAGTCAGTCTCACGCAAGGCTTTCCTGGTAGTTATCAGAGGTGGTTGTCATCTCTGCAACAGCGCGACACTAATTTGCCGATAACCGTTGGCTTGTCAAACAGTCCCTCTGTTCTGTGTTTACCGAGCAAACCTTGTCATTGAAATGGTGACAGGAAGTATCTGACCGTGTTTATAAAGTAAACTTTATTCTCTCTGTCTCTCTATGCGGGCTTCATGGGAATTTTCTTCTTCTGTAGCTGGCAAGGACCTGCCCCTCCACACACCATCTCCAATGTGATACTGGCACAAAGACAAAGTTCAGTGTGCCACGTGTGCCACTACTGTGGACGTTAGTGTGTGTGTTCTTTCTGGGAGGGTGGAGTCATTGAGGTCTGAGTATCTCTGAGACTCAGGTGTGGAACATATAATAGAGCATGTCACAGTATCCATAACCGTCATCATGAGCAAAGGGCAGTGTGATCTAGCCGTGGATGTTTGAAGGTAGACGACACCCATGCGGGAAACCACCAAGTGGTCAGCCTAGAGGATCTCAACGAGGCTGGTCCCTCGGGCTCCGTAGTCGTTTCCCATTTCCAAGCTGGGGGACAGATTTCCGGAGACACGTCCCATCCCGCCTGGCTGAAGTGCCAGGCCGTGATGAAGGGCGCTGTTGTCTGCCACTGCTGGGGACAGTGCCTTCATTCAGGCTGCAGGGTCACCCGCCAGCAGAGCTGCGACCACTCGGCTGTGAAATGACACGGGAAATGGACAGACGCTGATGGCTCCCGCTGTGGACCGCCCTGACTCCCTGTAGGACTGGCCCACTTCACATCCATTCCTCTGATGCCATTTCTTCTGTCCCCCATGCCATTTTTGAACATGGGTGCCCCATAGCCCCTCCCAGGCTCCATAATCCACTCCACGGTTCTCCAAAATCTGTGCCCTGGGTGACTGGCACAGTGCGCTGCTGTGAGCTGGCATGCACTGCAGCAGCATTTGTGGAGAAGGCTGGCGGATCCCAGAAGGTCAGGACTCTTGAGGAAGCTACATGACGGCAGAGGCTCTAGTGAAGCGTCCAGCTGCCACGCTAGAGGAAAGAAACACCTAAATTACAAATTCTAAGAAAGGTGGCATGAACTGGGATCGTAAGGTGGTGCAGTGATTAGCACTGTTACCGCCCACCTCTGGGACCAGGATTCGAGTCCCTGCAATGGCTCCATTTGTATGGAGTTTGCATGCTTTCCCTGTGTCATTGTGGGGTTTCCTGTGCATTTTCCGGTTTCCCCCCACAGTCCAAAAACATGCTGAAGGCAATTGGAGTTGCCTGTAGGTGTGTCTATGAGAGTGACAGGCGTGTAGGTTTGCCTTGCGTTGGGCTGACGACCCATTCTGCTTTTTTCCTTGCCCTGTGTAGTTTCCAGGAGAGGCGTCAGACTGCTATAACCATCTATGGGACAAGCAAGTACAGAAAATGGATGGATGGGTATCAAGAATCATCGGCTTTCTTCACCGTTCACAGCAGAATCATCCTATTTTCTTCATTCTGTGTTCATGTCACACGTGATATTGAAACATGAGTAAAATGGATAGGTCTGCATCTCTGTCTGCAGAGACGTGGTTAGAAATGTAGAAATATATGCTGAGCTGTCAGACTGTGCCAACATGGTGATTACTTAGTCGGTGCATCTTGCAACCCATAACGCCAGGAGGAATAGATGCTTGTTTTCCACTCGCCGCTATGCAGAGAATGCAGATAACGTACAGTTGCCTTGGGTTGGCGATACCAGCTACGTCTGTGCTACCAAATGCTCTCTGTGCTACTCTAAAAGTTGGACTGGCTACTCACAATCTGCTTTGGCTACCAGCTGTCATTCAACTGCTCCTCTAGTTTTCCGGGGTGTTAGGAGGCTGTTTTAGCTGTTAAAATTCATTCTATCTGTAAATCATGAAACCCCGTCGACTTGACAATTGCTGATGGTTTGCTTTGTGAAGTCTTTGGAGTTAGTGTTTGGTTTTGCATTAAAGTCTCGTTGGTCTTGCTGAAATCAGTGAAAGGTACAGTGAAATAAAACCTGTCTAATGCTGGACTGTTACCTGTTCCCTGAGGGTGTGTTCCTCTGCGACAAAAGAAACATGCTTGTGCTCTTGCTCAGACACGTTTCGAAATGGTCGTTCTCCGCACGTATGGGACTGTAAGAAGTGCTAGCGTTGTGCACAAGGTTCCTGTATCCAGCCAGGAGCCGTTCAGACAAGGCGAGAGGCACACGCACTCGGCCAGGCTGTCAGAACCTGCATCCCTCTGTTTTCTTCCTTCCTCAAGGACTCAAAGACCTTGACGTTGCTTGATGTCTCGGGACGCGACAGACCCTTCTACCCTCTTTCTCTTTCCTCAGTCATTGTTAGTCTGCAGTTCCTAATACAGGGGTGCAGAGCAGTCAGAGGACAGTGACGCAGTGACGGATGGTGGCTCTGGGGACCCAAGAGCGCATGAATGCATGGATTTACCCTCCAAAAAGTGTCCTGTTTAATACAAATTTAAACCTAGAGTTGAAACCTGGCTCTCGTTCCGTATTTTATGGGATTTATGGGAAAAATAAAATGCAATTTCTTTTTTATCATCTGGGGAGCCTAACCCCCCCACGCATTGTTCCAGTTGACAGCCACACCATCACAGAAACAAGTCAGGGTCCATCTGGCCATGCTAGTGTGCTTCTGTTGGGAGAGTGCCCCCCCCCCCCCATATCTCATGGCCTCGGCCCCCTGCTCTCTTTCTTCTTCGCTGGAGTTTGGATGGTGGTGAGATTCTGCTAGACGCTGTTAGTCCGTATCCTTTGCTGGACTCCAACACTGTGTCCCCTGTGAAAAACAGCCTGTTTTAGGGGAGCTCAGCCTCCTGGTCGGGGTATTATCTGCCCCCCTTGTGGACTGGACTTGGAAAGCAAGTTGTCTTCAGTACCTCCCTAAGCTGTTAAATTTTCCTTACAGCATTGCCAGAAGCCTGCAGGTCAAGCGTTTACACCTCTCTGTCATGGCATAGAGCTATGGAAAGCTTTTCATAAAGGACATTAATATTGATTATTCTCAGTATGAGACTTCAGTACAGGAATGGTTTGTGGGTTAGATCTTTAATCTTTAAAGAGAAACGCATCAGTAGAAGAGCTCTTAATCCTGAGGGTGCTGTAATTTTATGGAGTCCTTTCTCTAGAGGTTCTAACAAAGTGATTTGTTGAATGATCGCTGATTACATTGCCTTTGAAAGACTATTTCATAGGTTTAGATGACAGGAAGCTAACTGTGTTTTGGTCTTACCTCTGGTGTGTTTGTATTTTGGGTTTTCCCAGCACTGTTACTAGTGAGGCGGCATGGTGGTGCAGTGGCTAGCACTGTTGCCTCACAACTCTGGGGCCCGGGTTCGAGTCTGAGCCTGTGGGGTTTGCATGTTCTCATCGTGGGGTTTCCTCCAGGTACTCCGGTTTCCTCCCACAGTCCAAAGACATGCTGAGGCTATTTGGAGTTGATAAATTGCCCGTAGGAGTGAATGGTGTGTGAGGGGATAGGCTCTGGACCCCCCGTGACCCAATAGGATTAAGGGGGTTGGAAAATGGATGAATGGGTGTTACTAGTGATGTACAAAATGACACCACATGACCCATTTGCTGTATTTTCTGATCCAACTAGATGATGCTCTTGGTTTGCTTTGAGACATTCCCTTTTTTGAACAGACAGCACCACCTAGTGGGGTTGAAAAATACAGCAGATGGTTCATGAAGCGTCATTTTTGTCAATAAATTATTTATAGATTTTGTGTTTTGCTGCATGGGGTGGAACTCAAGTCTCTCTGAGCTCTCTATGAATGTGCATGCACAGGGACTTTTGTGCATGTTTGTATATGTATGCATCTTTAATTGTACATGTGAGTGCGTGTGAACATATGGGCCATCTGTTGCCGTTAGACCCTTTTTCTGCAGGGTGGGGCTCTTTCCCCAGGGCTGCCACTGTCCATCTCACAGCTGCTCACTTTCACTTTTGTTTTGATTTTTGTCTTTGCCCATTTTTGTCTTTGGACCATTTTTTTCAGTCCCCACAAGGATAAATTCAATTTATTTATTTTTTTTAAATCTGTGAATGCAATCAGAAAACTAAAAATGTGAAAAGTGTTGTATTTTGTTTGGTTACATATGGTTAAGGTTAGGGCTGGGTAGGGATTACGATTGTCATTGTTGGGATTAGGGTTATACCCACATAAATGAATGGATGGTCCCCACAAAGGTATTAATACAAACGTGTGTGTGTGTGTGTGTGTGTGTGTGTGTGTGTGTGTGTGAGAGACGTCTCTCACTCTAGCGCTGATTTCCTCCTGCAGTCCAAAGACAGGAAGCTTGAGTGAATGTGGCCGGTCATCATTATAAAAAGTTGTTCCTTCCCGGACGAATATGGGTCAGAGCAGAAGGCGGAGATGGTGCTGCTGGGTCCTGACCGCTTCCCTGTCTTCTCTCCACAGACGAGATCATGCAGGCAGAGAGCCGCCCGTTCTGCGCCTCAGACATTACGTTCCAGCTGCAGAAGCAGTTCGCCTTCCTGCCAGGTGAGCCTCCCCTTTCCGCTTGCTCTCCCTCTGATTCGCGCTGCTCCAACCCTCAGGCAACCCTGCATAGCTCAGGGAACCCAGTTCAAAGCATCTCTCACAGGACGAGTAAACCTCAAAATGAATCATTTAACAGCCCTGCCAAGGACACTGTGACGTAGCTCAAACTCTCCAGCTGTTTCTCGATAACATCATTGTCTAAAGCCACTTCCATCTTCCACTTTGATTTCTGTGGTTTTTGTTTTAAGATTCCGGAACCTTTGAACTGACGGGGGAAAAAAAACATGGCAGGTTGGGTGACATGCTTCACGGCAAACTGCGGAATAAGGCCTCCGTTTAAGTGCGGTCAGCAGGAGTTTATTTTTAAAAGTGCCGTTTTGCTGCCTGGATGCTGGCCTTGGACTTATGGGCCCAGTCCTGCTCACAGCAGTGGAAAGTGTGACTGGCATAGTGAGATGTGGCTGGCTGACGGCTTGGGTCGAGTTACTCCTCACAATAAGGGCAGAGAGATGCCCCATCCATAATTCATCAAGGCCACGTCACTCCCATTGGCATCTTAGGTGCCTCCAGGATGCTGTCCGTGGGTCCTGATTGGCTGCCAGGCCAGATGTTTTTTTTTTTAAACGATTGCTGGCCTGTAAAGTGAGTGTTATTTCGCCAGACAGAAGGCTGATCATGTCTGGTGCTGCTGCTCCTTCTAGTCCGTCTGCCCATGTTGCGCTGCGACCTTCATTAGCTAACGGATGAAGGCTCTCGCGGGTCACCCTGGGTCAACACGGGACACGTCCAAGTAGGGTCAGCGTAAATTCCTGCATTCCTGTACATGCTGTGGACAGATTCGGCTCTGTGGGCCTCGTAACGTGCAGCAGTGGCTGAAATAGAAGCGTGGAGTTTTGACACACATCATCCGTATCGCCATTTACACACAGGAGGATAATTGTTGCCGTTGTTGTAATTTCGTGATACAGTGGTAAAGCCTTCAGCCTTCAGGTCCACACCGCCCCAGGCTCCTGTCTGCAGAACACCTGCAGCGTCTGGCAGTAAATTGCCCCTTCACTCTCCAGTCTGTGTAGCTGGTGATTTCTTTCTCTTCAGCCATTGGCTGCATGCAGCAGTACGGCATCCAGTCACTGTCCTGTGGTCTGGCTCATTTGCATACCCTCTCAGTCACTTTTTAAAATCTCTCTTCCTCATCTCCAGCTTTTTTGAATTTCTATTTAAATTTCTGTGTGTGAAGTCACATGGGTACGTAGTCTAGTCCTGGTCATCACCAGGTTCTGCCTTCTACCTTTTACCTTCTTATTGTGTCCCCCATCCCTCAGCACTCGGCACTGTTCCCATAGTGATATTGACCAAACTGAAACGTAAGTTATTGTTGTAATCTCGCTGCCTTCTTTGCCCCTTTGAGGGGACACCAGAACAAAAGGAAGATGGGAATCCACACTGGTGAACATGTACGCATGTCATCTTTTACTGTCAACATTCACGTTAAAACAACCTTGTTTGGGGAAATCAGCAGTTCATTGCGGAATTTTTATGGCATTGCTAAATAATAAATACATTTTGGCAAGAAAATTGTGTATTAATGATGTAAGCCATCGTTTTTACGTTATGTCATTCTGAGTAATGCAGAATTGTCTCTGTGTACGGTGTTTGACATTGTGAGGGGTTTGATCGCCCTCTTGTGGCTGTGTTGGTAATAGGGAGCTGTATTGTTATTGTTCAAAATCAGATACATGATAATGATATTAATTTGATCTTAAAATGCATATGTTTTTTACGAGCTATAAATTCTTTATAGAATAGCACGATTTTGGGGGCTTATGCGTGTCATACTTTAGTCAGGATGTAACTCTGCATAGTGTCACTCCAGGGTGTTTAAAAGTGCATTGTTCTCCCCCCGCAGGAGGCCGTCAAGATGGATGCCCCATCATCGTGTTCCCAGAGTTCCCCACGTTTGGCGATCTCCCAGAGGAGGAGTTCCACAGTGTGCTGACGTACCTCACCAGTGTTCCCAGGTGAGCTCAGCGCTCATAAAAACAGACGAACAGGGACAGCAAAGCTAATGTGACCTCGATGAGCACGATATCATTTTGATCTTTGTATTAGCATATCTGTGGAATATTTAAATACTTTAAAGAGTAGGTTTGCTGCAGTTGTTGTAAGAGCGAATTTGTATTCATTCTTTGGCTTTTTCGCTATTGAATCTTTACCTGCTTTGTTCTGATCTTGGTCTGGCCTGCAGATGTCAGTAAAGACCTACTTTTGAGGGAGGTTTTCCTGTTTTTTTTTAAAATGTGATTGTTCTTCTGGAAGGCTCTTGCTTTGACAGTTTTCATTCCCATCTCATTATGAATTTCCCGTTGCTGTGAATAGCATTGAATATTATTATCTTTACCCTTGAGGTACGGCTTACAGGACCATTAGCTGATTGGTTCCCTTTATGGTGTTACCAAGTAACGTTACCGTCGCAGAGAGAGAATGACATGGAGCAGCGGTATCCTAGCAACCGGTTCATTGGCCCATGTGTGAAACAGGTTTGCTTAAACCGCATGAGGAAGAGGGAGAAGGCTTTGGCAGGGCAGCTGCACCACTGATGGTCCAGACAAACTGTTCTTCTGGGCTTATTTGTCCTTTCAGAATCAAGTGTTTGAAAATAAAGATGTCACTGCTGTGAGGGGGTGTGGGGATGTGTGTGGGGGGTGGGGGGGGGAGGTGCAGTGGCTCTCTGACTTCTCTGCTGTGTGTCGGCACCTTATCCTATCGTTGGGTCTAGTTTGCATCCCGATGCCAAAGGTCGCCCAGCAGATGGTCAGGAGAGCTGTGCTGCAAGTGGACCGGAGAAAATGCTGGAACAGTTCTGTCGACATAAGTCAGCCTGTGTAACAGCGAAGGATCTTTTTAAATGACAATACTTCCTGGAATGCACCATGAGTGGTACACAGTGGTAATTATTTACTGTTTCCTCGGAAGGCCGCATTCAGTCACTTAATGTATATAATCGGTTAAAATTTAAGATGAATCGCAGTAGCTAAATAAATTCTGGCTAAATATCATTTATTTCATTTGTATTTTATAGTTTACTTCTTGTGGGTGGTATTCTGTATATTATATTCGATTTAAACAGTCAGTCTTTGACTGATTAATCTCAGGCGAGCCTGATGATGTCTGAATATGAATGAATGCAGCTGTAGAATCTTAAAACGTGAGGATAGTGGGGGTAAGAGGTCCTTGGCCCACCCCCCTGCCCCAGTGTTCTGCTCTTCTGAAGTGCCAACCCTCCCGTGGCTTCTTGGAACCGTGACTTTGCCCTGGGAGCTGTTTCCTCTGGAGGGGGGGATCCTATTTAAGTAGGTCTCAAAATTGTGTTGCAGTGCTGTGTGATGGAACGAGCAAGCCCCAAAAGAAGGAGTTTTAAACCTGCTGATAATTTTCTTATTGGTCTTTTTTTGTATGAGTGTTTTTTTGTATGAGTGTTAAACTACAGACTGCGACCTACAAACAGAATCATTAAGGAGAAATATTAAATATAAATGTAAATGACATGCAGCGCCTCCAGAATGTATTTGGATTATTTTTATTTGAATCATTTCCTTCTCAGCAAACTGAATATCTGTGCTGTGATTTGCCTAGATCAGCATGTTTGCCCACAGATTGTCCTGTGCCTTTCATGTGAGAGACGGCTGTGCTTTCCTGCTGGTTGAGGGAAAATGACTCCTGATCCCACTATATTATATCCGGCGTAAATCATCCTGTCACCTGGGCTCTCTGGAGGCGTCTGATTAGCAGAACTGTGGGTCTTCCCTGCATCTCTCTGACCCCGCTGGGCCTGTGCGACGTCAGTGCTCGGATTAGAGGGGCTGTGTGTAGGCGCAAGTGTGTGTGTGTGCATCTAAGAGAAGCAGCAGGAATGTTTGCGGGAAGGGTTGCCGTCGGTAACGGCCATCACTGGAGGGCTTTATTCTAAAGGAGACTGCGCTCCATCTTAGGGCCAGATCCCACCTGGCAGTCCCGCCTCCTGTGCATTAGTGATTTGACAAAGCTGCTGCCCATCTTTCTTCTTCCAGGCTGGGATTGGCTAGTGGCAAGGAGGTGCTGTGAGCCCCATTGGCTGTGCTGGTAAAATCCGTGCGGAGGCAGATTCTGCTTTCACGCTCTGTGCCCTTGCCGCGTATTCAAGCCGAGCTGCATAGCAAAGGCACTCCCCTTTTTTCCCTGCTTTTTCCTCAAGCTGCCGCTCCTCTCTCTGCGTAGATTTCTCCCGCTCCATCTGCTAGGGAGCTCCTCATGCGTGGAGGTCATCTGTGAGAGCGCTGCTCCGAGGAATCCACTGAGATCTGTGCGAGGAGGGCCGTGACGGTGGACCATTTGTGCTTCAGGATCTCTGGCGTGCCGTCGGGAGTGTAGAACCGGAGCGCCTGCTCTGAGGGTGTCGTGGACCTCCATTACAAGGCCCTTTGGTGTCACCAAGCTGCCTTCACGTGGTTCAACCTGGAACCTCCTGCTCTGGTCTCTCCTCGTGGTGTGGAGGGCATCGGAGCTATATGCTAGAAAGCCACTCAGCTGTTTGGGACAAGCCGTGATGCTGGATTGCTCTCTTCCAGCCTCAACGCTGCGGGGGTTGGGTTTGTCCTGGTCATCGACCGCCGGCTGGACAAATGGGCATCGGTAAAGGCGACGCTGCTGCGCATAGCGGTGAGTACCCCCCGTGCTGCCTTCCGTCACTCAGCCAGTCAGTCAAGCAATTTGTTTTGTCATCTATAAAGGTGAGGTAGAGGCTTGTTGTTCAGCCATCTTTCCATCTGTACAGATAAAGGCGCCAAAGGTTAGGTGACCTCAGGTTACATGCGTACATGTGTGTGTGTGCGTGTGTGTGTGTGTGCGTGTGTGTGTGTGTGTGTGTGTGTGTGTGTGTGTGTGTATACAAGGTACAAGTGCCTTTAGCTGCTGTCACAGGAATCTAAGATTGCTGGAATTCAAGGACCTGAGACAGTGTTAAAAATATCACAGGCGAAAAGAAAAACAAACAACCTGTTTTTGGTCCATTTGAACACCTGCATTTAAAAATTTAATGGAAAACTGTACGAAAAGGGTGTCTGTCACAGAGGCCGAAGAAAAACACGTGTACTGTAATAACGGGATCAGAAAGGAGCGCTTTGTTGCCCAGGCAACGTCCGGTCATTTCCTGCAGCTTTGTGGTCGACATTCGGCCTTTGCCCTGCCCCCGGGCTGGGAGTAGAGAACAGGGACGCGTGGGGTCATTAGCAGTCTGCGTAACGACCCACCCCCACCCCAGGAGACTCCACACCTCCCTCCCCTGTCTATCCAATGTTTCTATTTTAATTGTCTCATTGACATGACATTTGTATTGCCGAAGCATTTTAATATTTCAAAAAATGTATGCAAGAATAATGATGCAATAACAGCAGTAATTATATACAGTCATAGTGGGAATGAAGAGCCGAATTCTCACCTAGAACCCCCCCCCCGCCTGTGTGCCTCTCTCTCCGGTCATGCCTTGTGCGCCTACTCCCCTGTTTTGTTTACCTCCCGCCTCCTCCTCGTCTTTTCTTTCTGTAGGATCCCTCTGCTCTACTCTCCTTCCTTCCTTCTCTCTGTGGCACTGTGCCCGACACCCATGCTGAAGCTCACGGCCTGCCTCTTTCAGTGTGGCCCAGTGTTCCTCCATAGTTATGTGTATTGTCTCTATATCCAGTCTCCAGTCTATGTCCAGTCTGTACGTTGGCCCTGTTCCTCTGCCTCATGCACACTCAGCATCTTAATGCACGTCCATCTGCATCCACGTTATTGCGTCTCAGTTCCCCAAGAAATTTAAAATGCTAAATTACAGTCGGTTTAGTTGACAGAACTAGTCCAGGTTCCAGTCGCGCTTATTGTTTTGCTCCAGACTGAGTGTTCAGCGCCCCCTACTGGTAGACAGCTCAGACAGCATCTGTTCCACTGAATACTTCAGCAGCTCTGCTGCTCACTGTCTGTCAGCTCTGCTGTTGAAGACTTTTTGTAGATGTTTGCCCTCGTTGGAATAGCCGCCGTTCCCCAGGGGAGGTTCTTAAGGACATTTTCCATCCTCCTCAGACAACATGCGCAGATGTGTAACATCCTTGAGGACGGCGGCTCTGTCAGAACGAAGCTGCATCTGCTGTTTGTTTTTACCCTCTGCCATTCTGACAGTTCTGCAGTTCTGCAGTGGTCCCTCTGTTCACTGGGAGCAGGAACCTGGGGGGGGGATTACCATTGAATTGGATATGTAGACATGGAACCTGTTAAACAATAGCATCCTAGATCTCCGGACATCATAATTTATTATTGGACATATTATACATTTTACTAACGATATGATTTATACTCTGTAACTCTGTAAGCGTCCACATTTTCCAGTGTCAATATTCCAGTACTCTGCCACATGATTAACCCTGTGGTTTTTTGTGGATTGTTACTGACTGTAACAAACCACAGTGTGACACCACATGTAACTATGACAAACCACGGTGTGACACCACATCTAATTGTAACAAACTATAGTGTGATACCACATCTAACTGTAATAAACCACAGTGTGACACCACACATAACTGTAATAAACCACAGTGTGATACCACATCTAATTGTAACAAACAACAGTGTGATACCACATGTAACTGTAATAAACCACAGTGTGACACCACATATAACTGTAATAAACCATAGTGTGATACCACATGTAACTGTATTAAACCACAGTGTGACACCACATCTAATTGAAACAAACAACAGTGTGATACCACATGTAACTATAATAAACTGCAATGTGACACCACATCTAATTGTAACAAACTACAGTGTGATACCACATGTAACTATGACAAACCACAGTGTGGCACCACATGTAAATGTAACAACCCACAGTGTGACACCACATGTAACTGTAATAAACCATAGTGTGATACCACATGTAGCTGTAACAAACCAGTGTGACACCACATCTAATTGTAACAAACCACAATATAACAAACCAGTGTGACTCCATCTCAAACAAACCAATGTGACATCATCTCAATGTAAAGTGTGATGTCATATATGAGTGTGAGAAACCACAATGTAACATCATTGCTAACTTTTTCCAGCCACATAGTGATATTTTCTCTCATTGCGATGTTGTCTCTAACAGTAACAATCTTCAGAGAGATACTTTCCCTGATAGTAATAAGCCAAACAGTGCTCCAAAACCATGTCCCCCACTTGATAAAGTACATGTGAAAATCATGCATTCTTTGTCTTCTGTTAGACCTTAACTACATTTTGCTCTGTTAACTGATACAGACAGCAGAATGACACATTTTATCAAACTCATTTTTCTCAATTAGAAAATTATTTGTATGTCTCTGAAGATATCTCTGAAGTAATGAATTTTTTGATAAACGTTCTGTTTTTTTTCTGTGCTCCATTTCATCAAGGAGACGGAGGGGTGTCTGAGCTGTGTGGCAGAGGTGTTGGGATTTCTTGAAGTAAATTTCAGCTAGAAGACAATAAACATAATTAAAGAAGAATAACTGACATGACGCCAGTGATGGTGACAGTGCAGCCATTTCAGTTGATATCAGAAAATAAGTCTTTTAGCATAGTAGGGGTTTCCAAGGACTGTTCTAGGTACACATTTGGGGCGGATCCAGTGAATCTGATTTGTAATTGTCATGTAAATTCCAGGTCAAGGATCAGTGAGAAGGGTTTTTATCCTGCTGCAGAAGTTATTGAAGAGAAACATTAATTTAATTACATCAAGGTCCCAAATCCATCATCGTTTCTTGCTCATTTATTCTTGTCTGCTTCACCATGCCTCACGTGCAGGTGGAGCACTGTCATTATATATAAATGCACCCCCCCTATAATGAAGAATTGAATTACTTGAAGAGGCCCAATCTCTTTTCATATCCCAAGGGGTTTTTGCTGTACAACAGGCTGGCCCAAGGCACAGCTGTGGTCCTACAGATTACGCTCTCTCTCTCTCTCTCTCTCTCTCTCTCTCTCTCTCTCTCTGTCCACAACCTTGTAGGCATTGGTTCATTTAGACCAGACACACACACGCACACATGCACGCACACACACACACACACACATTAGCATTCTTATTAGCATCTGAATTACCCATTTCTGATTCTTTAATTGCACATAAGAAACAAATTTGATTATGAGCTTGTGCTGCTGTGGGCTGTTCGCCTTTTATACGTCATTGACTTGAATTTTCCTTTAAGCATTTACTGGGCATGTGGAGAAACTCGCCTTTGTTTCAGTTTTGTTCAGTTGACTCTAGCTTCGGTGGCATTTTTGCAGTAAATGAATTATTTCTGATTAAGTGGATTCATTAACAGCTGGCTCTGAAAGTGAACTGTGGGTCGGGTGAAGACGTTCAGCCGAGCACCACGACCTGTTACACTGCATTTCAGTTCCCAATTACCTTCAGCACTGGCCTGGGAGGCACAGCTGACAAAGGTGATTAATATTAAATAGTGGCTTTGACGGCTGATGAATAGTCATAGGTCCAGAGTCCCCTGTGTGAGGTTAGTAGAAGAGCCTGGGCAAATGGAGAGTCTGTTTGCATCCATGAGTATTGATCGGACATAATGCTGAATGTGTAATGAAGATTGCGTCCATTTACGCACAGCAGGACAGGAGCCGCATGCCCGTGCGGGTCACCGCTAAATGCCGAAGGCGAATGTAGCCGTGTTGAGATGCAGACTTCTCTGCGCGGAAGGATTGGGGTTTCCATGGCAACCCCCTATAGGCTGCACACGGAGGAGGCCGCCTGCGATAACCTGGGCTGCTTGGGGATTGGCTGGCCGGGCCTCTGCTTCGAGTCAGTCCTCCAGATGGATGGCATGGCGCAGTGAAAGCAGCATGTCTGCAAATTCAACTGCTTAATTGTTGTTTTTTTCTTGTAAGCATTGTCAACATGCAACGTGAAACAGGCAGCATATGGTGTGGAACTGGTGTACATGTGTGCTTGACTTCGTCGTGTGGTGTTACTGCAGGATCCAGTGATCAATGACGTATAAATAACAGTGAATAAGGAGCCAGATAAAGGTATGTAATAATAATCATTATGTTTCTCCTTCCCCACCTCCTGCCTTCTCTCCCTCCATCTTTCTCCTCTCCTTCTTCCTTTGTCTTGCACCCTTTTCTGTCTCTTACTGGACTCTTTTTCTGCTGGATCTTTCTCTCTCCCCACCTTCCCCCTCTTTTCCCCCTCCCTGTTTCTTGCCCCCCCCACAGACCTCCTTCCCAGCCAACTTGCACCAGGTACTCATCTTGAGACCCACTGCTCTGTTCCAGCGGACTATTTCCGACATCCTGTTCAAC
>JAODKE010000085.1:395243-406345 GCA_026779605.1 Mormyrus hasselquistii
GGAGGAGGGGGGGTGGGGGGGGGAGGGAGGGGGGGGGGGGGGGTGAGATCTTACAAAGCCATTTTGGCAACACAAGAGTGTCGGGTGAGAGTGTAGATTAGGGGGAATCAGGACAGGCAGACTGAGGCCACTTTTCTCTGTACTGTGAGGATGAATTACTCTTTATGTCACATTTATTCATTCAGCAGAATCTTTACATTAAAATGATTCATTTTGCAGACTCTGTGAGTTACATTTACATAGAAAGCAGAATCAGACAGTGCAGGGAGTAATTGGGGTTACAGTGCAGCTCAAGGGCCCAGTGGTGATGTCACTCTGCGAGCCATGGGATTTGAACCAGCAAACTGATAGTAATCCAACTTTCCTCTACTCCTATTGGCCAATTTTTACATTTAGCTTATACAGCTAACTGGGAAATTCTGTTTTGTGGAACACCCCCCAGGATAAACAGTTAGAGGATGGATGGATGGATGGATGGATGAATGAATGTGTGCGTGCATTCAGGATAGACTTTTGACCTCAGGGTTTGTCCACACTGGCCTTGGCAGGAGCATGTGGAGAATGGCTTCAAGAAGCAGGCATCCATGCTGGAGATGTTCGACAAGCGGATGGTGAGCCTGAAGAAGCTGGCGGCTAAGCAAACTCGCCCCGTCCAGCCTGTAGCCCCAAGGCCAGAGGCCTACAGCAAATCGCCGCTGTCCTCCCCAGGTGAGCCCCGGATGTCTCATGGTACAGCGTTATGCAGTGCTGGCCCCTGACTCAAAGTGGCGTCGTCCAATTCCTGCTGGTAGATCAGTAGAAGGGTGCGTGACGCTGAAGACGTCATCTCTGAAGTTCAGATCAATCGAGATACTTTCTGCCGACACTCTTGCTTCCCATGTTGTATTTTAGATATTAATTATGGTGTTAATTTGGAGAGTTGATCATAGCCTCTTCATTCTCTGTTCAGCTCACCGTGTCCCAGAAAAAGCCACCAATGAGGATGATGCTCCGAACGGAGAGACCTGCAGGAGGGTAAGCGTGTGTTTGCCACCCTCAGTGGAACTGTGGCGTGCCCCGCACCCGGGCTGCTGCTAAACGGACACGTACCTCCACCCTTCTCAGGTGGAGGCTCAACGGCAGAACAGCGCCACCAGGCACGCCTCACAGTCTGAGGAGGAGGAGAACCTGGCCGTCCTGAGACGGTGAGGCACAAGGGTTCAAGGTCAAGGCTCAGAAATGGTGCCGTGTCATCATGAGCACGTTAACACCTGTGTTTATTTGCAGGCACGTGATGAACGAGCTCTTGGAAACGGAGAGAGCCTATGTGGAGGAGCTCTTGTGTGTGCTGCAGGCGAGTGGTGTTGCACTTTCCCTCTCTGTCCACCAGAGGGCAGAATGTACAGTCTTTACTTAGCAAAGTTATATTAGTGTGACCATTTTTGCGATTCCTTTCCAGGGCTATGCTGCAGAAATGGACAATCCTGGCATGCAGTCCCTCATTCCCAGTGCCCTTCAGAACAAGAAAGAGGTTCTATTCGGGAACATGCCTGAGATCTACGAGTTCCATAAGAGGTGCTCTACATTTCTGGACACAGACCAGTCCAGTGTTGCCAAAATGCACTGTTCTGCATGAAGAAGTTAATGATTAATTATATAATGAAGATGAAGAAGTGTTAGACAAGCGCAACATTTTGAAATGATAAAAATGATTAGCTCAACTTCAGGCTACACGACAATTCACTTATGACAGCAGTAAGGATGCTGCAGAAGCTTCCCCTAAATAACTTTCCTCTCCTCTTCTACCTGCCCCAGGATATTTCTCAGGGAGCTGGAAATGTACACGGAGTCTCCCGAGTTGGTGGGACGCTGCTTCCTAGAGAGGGTTAGTTACGGCACCCCGCAGAAACTCCAGAATCTGTGTGCGATTAGTCGTGTCTGTTGGCTTGGATAAAGGATCCAAGCCTTCAAGTCGGTTATCATTTTGGTTCCGGGCTGGGACACATTTCTGTGGATGATTAAGCAAGACATTTAATCTTGAATTTCATTCGTGTGCATCGAGCTGTATAAATGAGTAATATGAAAAGGCTAGTTAGAGTAGTGGCTTTGGGTAAAAGGTGATTTATGTCAAAAATGAGCCTCTTTGTAATATGCTGGTTTCTGTATGTCAGATGACAGACCTACAGATTTATGAGAAGTACTGTCAGAACAAACCACGCTCTGAGAGTCTGTGGAGGCAGTGCTCAGACTGCGCCTTCTTCCAGGTGAGCCTTCACCATTCATCAATGTTGAGCTCAGTGAGAGGGCTCCGTCTCTGGTTGGCTGTTGCACTAGATCAGTGTTTCCCAATCAGATCCTCGGGGACCCACAGTTGGTCCATGTTTTTGCTCCCTCTGAGCTCCCTGCCAGACGATCCACATTTTTGCTCCTTAGGAGGGAGCAAAAACGTGGGTTATCTGTTGGTCCCTGAGGACCTAATTGGGAGACACTCCGCTAGATGACAGCTTCAACAAACTGGAGTAGAAAATACTGCTCCAACTGGTTTAAGCTGTAGTGAAAACACACACCTGTAACTGGTTCAAACAGGAGTGCCAGAAGAATCTGGAACACAAGCTGGGACTGGACTCCTACCTGCTGAAACCCGTCCAGAGAATAACAAAGTATCAGCTTCTGCTGAAGGTGAGCATTCTCTTTGCTTCTTGGCATTTTGAGCTCCAGGCTGCTTTAAGGCATCCTATGTGACCTTTTATAGCCACAAGTGCAAAGAACGCCCACATTCTGCCCCCTGTTGTCCATTTTTTGCTCAGATCACTTTGATTTTTGCTCAGGTGACTGGAAAGAACGTTAGTTTGCGAAGTAGAAGGTTGTGCGAAGGAGTGATGCAATCTTATATCCCGGCCAATACAACAGGAGTTGCTGAAGTACAGTAAGGGTTGTGAGGGTGCTGACGACCTACAGGAGGCGCTCACATCCATCCTGGGCATCCTGAAGGCCGTCAATGACTCCATGCACCTCATCGCTATCACTGGATATGAGGTGAGGGCGTGCAGCTTGCAGTTTAATGAGCAGATGGGCTCCACGCACAGCCCCATGTCTAATGGGGATTACTGTGGACTTCTCGATAAACCTTGTGTGAAGAGTAACAGCCTGGATTTTGAACAACAATCAATCCCCCCCCCCCCCCCCACCCCCATTCAGGGTAACCTTAGCGACTTGGGCAGGCTACTGATGCAGGGCTCCTTCAGTGTGTGGACAGAGCATAAGAAGGGTCACGCCAAGGTGAAGGACCTGGCGCGTTTCAAGCCGATGCAGCGTCACCTGTTCCTGCACGAGAAGGCGCTGCTCTTCTGCAAGCGCCGGGAGGAGAATGGAGAGGGGTACGAGAAGGCACCCTCCTACAGCTTCAAGCACTCGCTCAACGTGAGTCCAACACGTGGGCCATCTCCATACCGGCACACGTTAGCTGGTGAAAATTAGGTGTTTGGGAATCGATTGACATGATCACAACAGTCAGGTAAGGCACATGCACTGATTACTAGTCCAAATGGACCAGCATGAGTTTTTTTCCAGTGGCTGCAGTGCCAATCCTGCCACCAACCCCCAACTTTTCCCTGTAAGTTAGAGGACCTGCTTGCAGGGCTGGATGTAGATTAACATCATGCCCAGGACGAAGCAATTACAGGTTAAGGGCCTTGCTCAAGGGCCCAACAGTGTAGAATCACTGCAGAAATTCACAGGATTCAAATCATTCCGATTGCTGGCACAGATCCCTAGCCTCAGAGCCACCATTTTATCTTAACGGTAAGGAAGCAGAGAATCGGGAGAAATCTAGGAAAATTTGGGGGTGTCGGAAAGTATATTACTGCTCTGCAATAAGAAATTTCCTAAACTGGCTACTGCAAAGGTGGCATCCTGTGACAGTTCCTTGGTTTTATTAAACTCTTCAGAATGACCCAGTCTTTCATAAACATTTGTAGACCTGACTGCATGGCTAGCTGCTTAATCTTATACACCTGTGGCAATAGCTCTGAATGAAGCACCTTACTTCATTGATTAAGAGGCATGTTACAATACTTTAAAGTTTAGTCTATATACTAGTGGTTCCCAACCCAGTCCTTAGGAACCCCAGTCCACATTTTTGCTCCCTCTCAGCTCCCAGCCAATCAAGAACACCAAACACCCGGTACAGATGTTGGGAGATGGGAGGAAAATGTGGACTGTCTGGGGTCCCTGAGGATTGGGTTTTGAACCACTGCTATATACTGTATGATCTCTGCTGTAACGTCTCATTCGTAACATATGTGGAGCTGATTTTACTGATCTTGGTGTTTTTTTGTTGTTTTCTTTGGGCTCTGTTATCACTGAAAGCTGCTTACCTATTGTTGCTGTTTCTTTTAGCTATTTAGTTGCTGTTGCTCTTATATTTTTGACATGTGCCTCTGTTAGTGTATTAAGGGTAATGCAATCTCAGTCTGACTAAAGGATGGTACTTTTCAAAGTGGCAGACTGTGGAACCGGCAACTTTGTGGCGGATTCTCTTCTCTGACCTTCTCTGGCCCTCTTTGTTTCTCCTCCATCTTTTAGATGAAGGCCGTGGGCATCACAGAAACCGTCAAGGGAGATAGCAAAAAGTTTGAGGTGTGGTGCAACGCCAGGGAGGAAGTCTACATCGTGCAGGTGCGTCAACGTGGCTCGCCGACGACCCACAGTGTGATCAAAGCATATGACTGTTTGGGTGACAGGAAAAGTGTCCCCTCACAGTTTAACCATGTGACCCACAGGCTTCAACCGCGGAGGTCAAGACGGCGTGGGTGAACGAGATCCGCAAAGTCCTGACAGGACAGCTGAAGGCCTGCAGAGGTTAGATGTGGCTTGGCCTTTGATGAAGGAGCTGCTCACTTTCTGAAACAGATGTTTTTTGGGAAGGGTGGTAATAAACACACTGGTATCCAGAAAAGGCAGTGTGTGCGTGTTGGTCAACTGAAATGATCTTTTAATGAGTAGCTCTGCAGAATTTAGCACTGATTTTTCCTGCTTTCCGCCAAAGTCACAAAGAAGTATCACTGGAAAACTAGTAATTGAATTTAGTGACTAAACTGAATTAGCTTTAGATGGAGCTCTTGGTTAGCAGATGGCAGTTATTATGTTACGTACGTGAACCCTACAGGGTCATGTGTTGCCTTGAGAATGTTGTTGTGTTTGTAATGGAAGACCTACGTAAACTAATATAAAAATTCTTTTTTACCAGAAGCCAGCCAGCAGAGGGCGTCAGACCAAACATTCCAGTTCCCTGTTTCAGAATCAGCCCCTGTCAGTGTAAGGTGAGCTTCCCGCACTGAGGCAGCACACCTGCACTGGCAGCTCCAGCTGTAGGTGATTGATTATAAGACCTGAAAGCACTTCCAGACCACACTCCAGGAGTTCTGAGACCTCACCATTTTCCATTCCCCCAGTCCATTGAAAACCAGTCACAGGGGTAGTGTGAAGAAGGGGGAGGAGAAGAAAATGGATCCCGCCAGCCCCGAGCCAAGCTCCTCATCCTCACCCAAGTACAATGACAAGAGCAAAGGTAGGACCCACAGGAGCCAATCCCGGGCCTCGCCTATGTGGACCCGCCTCCCAAACCCTAAAGCTCCTTGTTATGATTGGTTCTTGTCGGCTGGGGAAATGACAGGCAAGAGGTGCAGCTCACCCTCTTATCCTCTCTGCACATCTTACCTGGGGGGTTACTGACCCTGGGCTTAAATGAGCGTCTGCCTACTCTGTGCAGTCAGTGTGACTCTGCACAAATCCTCGATGGTAACCATCCCCTTATATACACACTCTGTATCCAGGAGTGCTAGCAGTGGCATTATGTGTTCCTACAGTACTGAGCCTTTAAAGCTGTTAATCAGGATATTAAGTGCATATTGGCTTGGTACAAGAAACACAATTTAACATTAGAATATATGCAAATTAAGAGTAACAGTACAAACTATGTAGAATTTCTTCTGTTCTCTAAGAATTTACTGATATTTTGCTGAGTGACAAGATAAACACCATTTCAGTTCCCAAACCTCTCCCCAGGGGCAACTCAGCCATTTTGTATATTCGTTGAATTTCTCTGACGGCTCAATTACAAAATTAATTTAATTAGTTTAAAAAGATAAAGATATTAACAAGGTGTGTTAGTGGTCGAGTCAAAACACACGGACGATTTATACAAATACGGGTGGGACTTTAGGAGAGGTTTTGAGATGGTTAAGCTAACAAACTGTAACAGATGTAATACCATAGTTTTATATCAACAAGAAAATCATTTAAGAGTCAATTTCTTTGACTGCTTAAAGGTGGTGATACACACAGCTACTTTTTGACTGATGTTGCCAGGTGAGACAAAGGGCAACTCATCTGTATCTCATCTGCATCAGTCAAAGTTTTTCGAATAGAAATTTGTTGCCCAATGGAAATTGCAACAATGCTCAAATAGTAGCCCCTTCATACTGATAATTATCTATGTATATGTTAACATGTTTTCCAGTGGAATCTGTAGGTTCCCACCTGCCACCGTATTGACACCTCCAGCTGTTTTTTCAGGCTGTTCACTGAACCCTGTATAAACCCAGAAACCCCCAAAGCACACAAAACAAGCTGCTTCTCTGCGCTGTCTCTCTAACCCCCGCTTTCCTTTCCTTCCCCACCCTCCTTCCCTGTCCTCTCTCTCCCTCTTCCTCCCTCACTCCACCCATTCTACCGCCCAATCGGATCACTTCCCCCAACCTCCCGGCCAATGGGGTCGCTGCTTTAGATGAGCCAGTCACCAGCCCCACCACAGAGCGGGCAGCCGTGGCCAAAAAGCGCTTTACCTTACAGGGCTTCAGCAACCTCAAGAGCCAGAAAGGTAAAACTGGCCCAGCAGGTGGCGCTGTTCAATAAACACACCTCATTTGTGCTGAAAACTGCACAAAACCCTTGAGAAAACATGGATTGATCTGGGGACTATAGTTTTTTTCTGAAAAGCTTTTGCGCATCTTCAGGTAGAATTACTACACCATATAGAATCCAACTTGATTGTTAGAAGGTGTTTCTCCAGACAGGCCACACCATCTAGTGCTAAATGCCTTATCACCAAACTACCACTGTCAGGTTAGCATTGGCCATTAGGGAAGCATTATGACTTGGCAGTTATGATCCACAGCTTAAGATGCCAGTCCCCGGGTACTCTTCTCTTTTATATATTATCTCCTCCTGTCTGTTTCACTGTCCTCTCCCCTCTCTTCCTCTTTTCCCGCATCGCTACCAGGATCCCCCACTAGCCCAGACCACAAAACCAAACGGCACGAGGTTAAGAGCGACCCAACTCCTTTTGGCATTAGAGGTATTCTGTCCTCCTGCCACATCCCCTCCCCCCCACAAGGGGGCAGACTTGATATGGGAATTTCTCATGTTCCAACAATTCAGAGCTGAACACTCTCTTCACTTGTTGTATATGAGTTGGGTGGCTTGTGTTGAGTCCTGTGTATGTCCATCCTGTGTTTTTCATCTCAGAATTCATCCCCTTTAAATTCATTATCTGTTCTTTAATTTAGTCCTCTAATGGTGCTTTTCCACTGGCACCAAGAACCGGGCCCTATTGTGAAGAGATGGATTTTCACTGAAAAGTGTCCAAGCCGTATCGGTGCTGAAGGAGCTCTGCTTACTAGCGGGACTGAAAGCATGACCAAACCAAACTGCATGTGTCACCACCATCTTACTGGTCGAAATGCACAGAGATGTTGGTGATCTGCCTCGATACACTTGGATCGTCTGAAGGAAAAAAATGTGTATTCTACATATTATTCAGTATTAATAATATACACATGATTTCCCGATTATTCAGAATTTGAAAATTTCCTTTTGAAAGGAAAAACTCCTACATAAAAAAGTACTATAGCACAGCTGAACAGAACGGATTCGTAATGTAAGCTTACACAAGCAACTGCTAAATCCATTTGCATTTGATGCTAACATGACACAGCGATTCTCACAGATTTGGCAGCAGATATTAGCACATAGGAAATCATGATGTACAATGTCAGCCATCTCTTAAGTTTATGATCGCTGTCACACCCAAACTTGGAAACACCTTTACCGAGCCGACCCTCCTGCAGTGGAAAACCAAAGCGAGCTGGAACCGTGCTGGAACCTCTCTTCTGGCCCGGTTCCTGTATGCCAGTGGAAAAGTGCCATGAGCGATAGCCATAAGCCTCCTTTATTTGAATATGGAAGGACGTTGTGTCGTCTGTAGGCCCTCTGGTACGCTGTGAATCCATACAAAACCAAAACCCGGTCATAGGCCCTGTTAAGGCAGCCTGATCGTGGTCATCGAGGAGCCAAAACGTGAACTGCAGATTCTCAGACTGACGACTGCTCCCTTCAACCCCCCCCAGCCCTCACAGATACAGGCCCGTCCGTCTCCCTGAATAGGGTGAGATGGCTCAGTAGCTCCAGTCTGATGCAGGCCAGGAGGAGAGGTAAATCACCGCTAGCAGGGGTCTTCTTGTCTTCCTGGCCTGTCCTGCTCTTTCAGGAGATTCTGTGCACGCGAGAAATCTTCTTTCCCATCTTCCTTTTGGTGTTTCGGCAATGGATGAACCTGTGATCTAACATTAGCCACGTCAAAAACATTCCAATTTAGAGGCACTGGAATGTTTAGTGGAACCCAGAGTGTGGTTTTTTTTTTCTCTGCGTGCATTCCTTGGCGAACATGATTAATAAAGTTGGTAAAATGCCCAGATCTGGGCAGCACTGTTGCAGTCCTGAAGATCACCACTGGTGTTGTGAGTTTGTGATCCTACATGCATCCCATACTCGGATGAAACAGGGAAAGTAGGATTTGGTGTGTTGCTGCTGTCATGGTTTGGAATGATGATCACTATCAGAGGTGCATGAACTGCTTGTTGGGCACCCTTGACCCAAATTGGTGTGGTGTTCTCAGACTTGGGACTGTCATCCTGGGATCTCCCTGTGTCATGTGGTTCTCTGTTGTGGATCCATCCTCCACTTCGTAGTTCCCTGACTCAGTTCTCAATCGCTGCTCTGTCACTGAAGGGGGCACACTCCCTCCCCCACCACAGACCCGTGCACCAGGTCAGCATATACCTGAGCACCAGAGCGTCACCATCAGTCATAATGAGGCCCTGCAGCATTGTGGCACCTTGTCCCCCATGGCGGTGTATATGTCTGCATGGTGTGTGCGTTTGGTGGGACCTGCTACTCCCAGCAGAGGTGTCCAACGTGGACAGGCGAGTGTACTGTAGCCTCCTGTCTCCTAATGCATCTTCTCTCTACCAGGCTGGGCCAAGGCCTCTCTTTCTCTGGACATCTCGGAGGAGAATGATGGCTACTCCAGCACCGAGGACCCCCTGAACTCTGACCCTGAGGAGGAAGTGGGCAGAAAGCTGGTCTGTGTTCATTCTGCCTGCCTGTCAGTGTCAGTTGGACTTTGTACCTCCTGTTTGGCTGCATCTATTCATTAATCAGCATAAGTTTGCATCAGTCAGTCTGTGTTTCTCTGTGTCTGTCACTGTCGTTCTGTGTATATCTGCTGATCTGCCTTTTGTCTATCTGTCCTTGGGCTTTCCAGTGTGCATCCATATCCTAGTGCCGTTGTGAATATGATTTTGCTGGAAACAGTGGTTGCCAACGTCCTGGTTATCTGCGAGTTTTCTGTTTTGCAAAGAACAGAAACCATCATGTTATTAATTTGGAGGCTGGGTTTCATATCAGATGAAAATTGCATGTGGCTGCAACTTTATTGCCCTTGTGGCCTTCCAGAACATTCTGGTCTCCATTTATGAGAAAAACTATGAGGTTTTAGTGTACAGTCACTGCCCGCCTGGGTGGTGCCTGGCTCATAGCCTTGTCGTAGTTTTCGGCTGCGGAGGGAACTTCTTGCCCACACATCCACTAACAGCCGGGCGACAACTCAGTCCTGTCATTAAGAAATTCCACACATATTTTATTTATCCTCTATTTTATCTTTACAATAAAATTAGTATGCAGTATTTTATGAAAGGCAAAAATGAATTTTTCTTCTCTTGAATGAGTTTTTCATTTACATGTATCTGAAAATACAAGTTTATATTTCTTGTACATGTTTTAACCTTGGGTGGCATGGTGGTGCAGTGGATTTCGCTGTTGCCTCACACCTCTGGGACCAGGGTTTGAGTCTCCACCATGGCTCCATGTGTGTGGAGTTTGCATGTCATCGTGGGGTTTCCTCCAGTTACCCCAGTTCCTCCCATAGTCCAAAAACATGCAGAGGCTAATTGGAGTTACCAAAGTGTGTGTGTGTGTGTGTGTGTGTGTGTGTGTGTGTGTGAGAGACTTGGTGCCCCATCCAGAATTGTTCCCTGCCTTGTGCTCATAGCCTCCAGGGTAGGACAACCTGTTTAAAAATAAGGGCTTCCATTATGTGATTATGAATATATACTGTGAATGTAACTTTCATTGCCTTTTCCACTTCATCTTTAGTTTAGAACTCATTTTCACGGTTTGACCATGTAGTGGGGGTCTCCACCTTTGTGACGGGCCCTTTGCCCACCACTCTGCTTGGACCCACAGGCCCCAGGGAAGTACACAGTGGTGGCCGACTACGAGAAAGGGGGACAGCAGGACCTGACTGTCAAGAGTGGAGATGTGGTTCAGCTGATTAAGGAGGGCGAGGACGGCCAGTGGTGAGGGTCTCTCAGACACACGCTTTTGGTCCACAACGCTGACTCTTCCGGTGATTCGTCCTTTCTGTCCCCACGCAGGTTTGTGCGTAACCTCAAGACCAGTAAGGAGGGGTGGGTCACACCCTCCAACCTGCTGTCTCTTATTGGGGAGTCAAAGTCCTCCCAGTCCCTCAGCAGCTCAGGTAACGTGTCTCCATGTACAGCTACACAGTGCTCAACAAGTAGATCTTAGGAACACTGAGGTTGTGGGTTTGAATCCCAGCGAGTGCACATACATTATAATCCTTCCCTCTACCGTAAACGGCTTCGGAATACTGTGTCAAATAAGCCCCCCCCCCCCTCCCCACCACCCCATCTCCGGCCTTCCCCCCCCCCCCACCCCCCCATTCTCTTTGTTTTCCTTAAATTTCAGGCCGGCTCGCCCCC
>JAODKE010000085.1:409206-421013 GCA_026779605.1 Mormyrus hasselquistii
TAATATGCAGGGTCTTTAGTAAAGCTTTGGAAATTTACACTTCTGGTTGTGCCCGATTTGGTAGGAAAAAACAATACGCTGCACATAAATGCTACCAGCAAAAATCCCAAACACTGGCTAACACCCGCAGAAACACGCGCGTCGTCACTCCGGGTTTGCCAGTGATCGCTCACGGCGCACGCGCCCGCTCCCGGCTTTCCATGAAATACATTCGTGCTGATTATGCAGGTCTCAAAGCACCATCACGCTGATTTCCATACACTTTCAGAAGACACTGTCCTATTGTGTACTTCCAACAATAACTAATATATTAAGATTAAGCTTCCTAAGTCATAATAACTACTGTTTATTCAGTGCTGCCTTTATTGCTGGCATTTTTCTTCGACCGCATTATTGTTTAATAATAACGACTATTATTATTATTATTGCTGTCAGATATATATATATATATATATATATATATATATAATGACCCTCTGCTTGCCGCGTCGTCGCACCGTCGTACTTGTTGCTGTTCGTATCGTTCATGGTGTAATGCGAGGCGGCGCAGCTACGGGGCAGCAGCGCCGAGCCGCAGTGTCATCGCGGCACCGCCCCCGAAACGCGTCCGCAGCGCCGGGGCTTCATACGCACATTCCCGTGACGTTCAGCCCAAAAAAGAAAAGGCAGCTCGGGTGCATTGAGAGACGAGCCAGCTAGCGACGAAACCGAGTGACCAAAAGGTACTAAATATAATCCGATCCGCGAGTAGCAGGCGTTACGGGGTGCTGGCGGGGTAGGCCGCGGCTTGGCGGTCGCCTCTTGCTGTGATTGATTTGTCTTTGTACGCGCTTTGAAACTTACGTCGAAAGGGGCACATTTTCTGGTCTATGGAGCCATGATACGAGCTAATCTACCAGTTTACTCGGCCGTCTTTATGGCCTTTTTACACACAGTAGTAAGGTAGCGGATGATTTCCACACATTGGGCGGCCGTCCCGTAGGAGGAAATGGCCATCGGCCGCTGCGCCCCGGAGCCGCTCGGCTGCCCCGTAAATGTCGCCTGTCTGCTGACGCTCGCGCCGCCTTGCATGTTTCATGCTGCAGCGGTGCCACGCGCCGTGCCGTAACTGCACTTCCAGAGCGGCCGTGCGAAGCGGGCCAGTTCATTCCTCTGATCCCTCCATGCATCCCGACTTTGTGCAAATGTGTTAAAGAGATCGATGCGGCAGAGTTCCATGAAGAAGAATGTGGTCAGCTTCGCATCCGTATTTACAGCTGGTGCGAAAACAAACAAGTAGTTAGTTCGTGCATTCATAGTTACCGTGTATCCCGCAGTCTGGTAAGTAAATATGCTGAACAGTAAATACTTAAAGTTCGGTACTTTGATGTGCTCCTGAAATGTTTCTGAATTGGGTGACCGCCTTCTGATGCACCGCAGTCATAATGTGGGATTGTGCAACGGGAACACTTGATCCACCTTGTTTTAAAACGATAGGTCACTGAAAACAGAACTAGACGTTTAAATGTTGCACTTTTATCCCGCGCTTCATCTTGTGGACGTTGCATTAAAAACAGTGAGCGGAGAACAGGTTTTGGTGCGAGTTGTATGTGGTACCGCTAAATCACATTTGCCAGTTTCAGTAATTCACTTCTGTCTTGTGTAAAACTATGCATTTGTGACATTATATGTTTGGCATGCTTTAAATGGCTGTCCGTTTCCCTTTAAGTTTTTTTCCCCATCTGGTGGGGCATCTGAGTTCCTAAGTACAGACCATGTTACACAACTTAAGCATGGCTGAAGGTTTTATCTTAAAGACAGTTAATGTCCCTATTGCTGTTCCTTTGGACATTTTCGTCTGCGTATGTCCCCGAGACCACAGACAAGCCACCCACTGTTAGTCACACTTATTTACAATCAGTGCTGCTGTTTTCTGACCACTAGCTGTCGGCGATCTAGCTCTAAGGTCACCCAAGGCCTTGGGGTAGAGACCCAGTCGTGTCAGGGCATGGACACCCACATTCTCTGAGCTGTAAGGTCAGACCTGGGCCACGTGACCGCAAAGCCTCCGCAGTCTCCAGTTCTGGTGGCCCAGTTGGTAGAGCCGTGCTCTAACAGAGGCTTGTGGGTGTGATTCCTGCATGTATAGCTGGCATGCGTTCCTAGTGTTGGTGAGGACTTCCTTCAGGTGTGCTGTGTCTGTGAATGTAGCCTGCGGTGGACACTCTGGCATGTACGTCACCTTGTGACCTTTGCATCCTGGAATAAACTTCAGAATAATGGAAATTGGATGGACAGCAATATCATTTTGGCTGAATTTAGCAAATGAATGAAATGTCAGTGATGGCTGATGCCGGACACCTTATCCTGGTCCTGCCTGCCTCGCTGCATTCATACAGGCTACATTCACTGCCTCTCTTACTGCGGAAGCTGTTGGGCTCTGCTTGTCCCGCAGTTGCTTTGGAGCTGCACATGGGTGCTGTTCATATCAGAGGTGACCGGGGTCACGTGTTCATGCGGGGCAGTGAATAAGAGGTTGGAGCCAGATTTTGGTACAGTGTCATTCTGCAGGCTGAGCCGCAGAGCTCTTTTGGCTCAGGATAAGATGCTCATTTCCCCTCCACCAGGCTGTGTTTCCTTTGAGGAGATCAGGTGTTAATATTTGTGAGGCGAAGCCATTTTGGCCTCTTTCCTCTCGGTCGCCTCCCAAACTGACCTGTGGCCATGTGTGAAAATAAGTGTTTAATCTTTCACACAGCAACAGCTAAGGGCGTGACCAGTACAGATATCAAGGGCTGTGTGGGTTTGTATTTACCACATTGTGGGGACTAGATGTCCCTACTTTGTGGTAAAATTTCATACGATTTAGTTTGCGGGGGTATTTTACAAATCCCGACAACTTAAACCTCAATTTTATAAAAATCTGTGAATGCAATCAAATGACTTAAAATACCAAAAGTCTTGAATTTTGTTTGGTTAGTTATGGTTAAGGTTAGACCTAGGTAGGGGTCATAGTTAGGATTTAGGGTTACACCTTTATAAATGTAGAATTCCCACAGCAATAGGAATATAGGAGGTGTGTGTGTGTGTGTCCCAACTACCAGGCTACTCCACATATGTATGAATGTCCCAACTTCCAGAGAAAAGTTCTGTTTAGGGTGTATATGTATAGTGGTTCAGGGATTTACATTGCGTGTGTGTGTTTTTTTTTTTCTCTTCCTTTGGTAAAACTGAGCTTCTAGTATTGCACCAGTACTACCAGCTTGTAGTCCTCCATTTTGGTTTAAATCCTGTGATTTTATTTCTGCCTGGATCAATTGTGCAGCTCTGAAAGGTTGACATGGTACTGCTATTGATTTGCTTTTATGTTCTGTTTGAATTCAATACCAGAGCAGATCCAATGTTTTTGTTTGATCTCTGACCTGGGTCATTATGGGCCCCCTCCCGCAAAATATTTACGCGAACTGCATTACTGTAGTTTGCACATTAGGGACAACTGTGTACTGCGCTTGCATCCCTGCCTTTGTGTTCTCTGTTTTTCATCCCCCAGTCAGTAGGGGGCACTCCATTGTTTCCGATAGACCTGTATTTAACTGTGGACTGAACCACGCATCAAAAGTGGAATGTTGATACATGCTCTAACTTTGAGTAGTTGAAACTTTAAAAATGGCTTTTATTTTGCGGTTGGTTTTGCTTTATTCCATCTGCTGACTTGTTATGATGTGAAGTGATGAGATATGAACTTCTTTCACTTTTTCATTCTGCAGCCTTTTACAGTCCATGATTTCAGTACTGGTTAAGACAGTAAATAACTTGACCGTAGGTGCTTCAGGTTGATGGTAATTGCCATAAAACGTTCAGGCCACTAGGCTCTGGCTTTTGTTACTTCATTTTTCTCGACAATGACCAACAGGTGCTTTTAACAACTCTGTGGAAGCTCATGTACAAGAACCAATATCGGGAACATGAATCAGCTGTGGGTTTGGGTTATGCTCTCTGTGTCTCTTCTTAAATGGTCTTTCTCACGTTCAGGCTTGACGTACCACCAGCATGCCACTGTTCGGAAAATCTCACAAGAGCCCGGCGGACATCGTCCGGACACTGAAGGAGAACATGGCCATCCTGGTGAAGCAGGACAAGAAGACGGAGAAGGTGTGGTACAAGGAGTCATTGGCTGATTTGATGCCGTTCCTGTTTGCTTGTCAGTTTAGTTTTCAGGGCCTTATCCTGATTGGCTGTGAAGGCAGCTGCTGTCGCACTCGTGTTGGCATATGAACAAAGAACCCGTGCCGACTTCTCCGTATCGGTTCAGAATAATTTTTTCTGCATGTCTGATGTTATCAAGTGGTTTATCTCCCCCTAGTGGTGCCTATTGATTATGACAGTTTTCTAATGTGTGTGTGTGTGTGCAGGGGTTTATTAACTGTGAAGACCCATGTCTGAAGATGCGTTTGCTTGTCTCCCAGGCATCAGAGGAGGTGTCCAAGTGTCTGGTGGCCATGAAGGAGATTCTCTACGGGACCAATGACAAGGAGCCACACACAGAGACCGTGGCGCAGCTGGCCCAAGAGCTGTACAACAGTGGCCTGCTCATCTCCCTGGTCCAGAACCTGCAGGTGATCGACTTCGAGGTGAGGCCTGAACCTTCCTGCACCAAGGTCACTTGAGGTCACCCAAAGCCACCAATGCCTTTCACTGCCAGGCTGGAGTCTGTCTTTCTCTAGATTTACATGCCAGAATGGTCTGCTGGGCTGAGTTCTTTCATTCTTGGATGCAAAATTTTGAAAGGCTGACTTTTTTGATACCCCAACTGAACCCCAACAGGGCAAGAAGGACGTATGTCAGATCTTCAACAACATCCTGAGGAGGCAGATTGGCACCAGGAGCCCAACGGTGGAGTACTTCTGCTCCCACCAAGAGGTGCTCTTTGTCCTCCTGAAGGGGTGAGGCTTGCGACTTGACTCTACACCGCACCTGCAACAGCCGGGGTTACCATGACAACCCATAGCCCTGCGCTCTGTGGCGAAGAGTCTCATTGATAGCAGGGATTTTAACAGGAGTGGATGAGGCCCCTCGGTGACTGCTTGCCCCCTCCCCGCTCCACAGGTACGAGACACCCCAGGTAGCTCTGAACTGTGGCATCATGCTGAGAGAGTGCATTCGACATGAGCCCCTAGCCAAGATCGTCCTGCACTCAGAGCAGTTCCGGGATTTCTTCAGCTATGTAGAGATGTCCACCTTCGACATCGCCTCCGATGCCTTCGCCACCTTCAAGGTCAGCCAGAACTGGAGCGACGCCTCATGCTTGCTCTAACCCCCATCTCTTGATCCAGTCTGATTTCTGCTCTAACTGTCCCCCCCTCCCCCCATCAATGTTGATTCTTAGGCCTCATTCTCCCCTCTCTAGGACTTGCTCACGAGACACAAGGTTCTAGTAGCTGAATATTTAGAACAGAACTACGATGCTGTAAGTACCGCCAATCATTTGGGGGGGGGGGGGGGTGGGTTCTCAGACACCTTGTGGAAAATCTACTTGATTGTTTGTTTACTGAAAATGCAACTTAGTGAAATAGATCACTGACATTTATATGGGGTAGTGTAACAAGGGAGCATTGTGTGAGTTTGGACTCTGTGCCAGTGATCGGAAGGTCGCTAGTTTGAATCCCTTCCACAGCAGAATAGTAATATGCTTGTTGGACCTTTGAGCAAGGCCCTAAACCCCCAAAATACTCCAGAGACACCAGCTAAATGGCAGACCCTGCGCACGGACCCCAAGCTCCACTCTCGACTCATCCTGTGTATGTCTCAAAGGAGACGGATAATGTACCGCGAGGTGGCTGTGCTTAAGGCATGGGGTGAAATGTCTTGACGTGTGCATTATGGAGTAGGAAAAGTTGTAACAGAAGGAGAATTACGTCTGATATTTAATATTTAAATGAGATGTGCCGGTGAAAGGGGAGGAGCCAGTCACACTGTGCCTTTGTGATGTCACAGGTATTTGCTGATTATGAGAAGCTGCTGCATTCTGAGAACTACGTCACCAAGAGGCAGTCTCTCAAGGTGAACCTCCAGCAGCCCCCTCCTGCACCGCTCTATATCCATGCCATTTATTGTCCGGACTCCGAGACATGAGACATTGAAGGCGTGTCCCTGCCTGCGCGTTCGTCTATAATAAGGAATGTGTTCTAATAGACAAACAAGTACAACAGTAATGTTGCAGTGTCCCACGTGTTGTGCATTAAAACGAAACCTGCTGACCCCCTCCTCCGGGGGGCGTTTTGTCTGTGACAGCTGCTGGGGGAGCTGCTCCTGGACAGACACAACTTCACAGTGATGACGCGCTACATCAGCAAGCCAGAAAACCTGAAGCTCATGATGAACTTGCTGAGGGATAAGAGTCCGAATATCCAGTTCGAGGCCTTCCACGTCTTCAAGGTAAAACCCCACAAGGAGGCACTCTACTTCATAGCTGGATGAGTCTCCCATCTCGCCAATCAGCCCCCCCCCCCCCAAACTGTAATGCAGACTACAACATAACTGTAAAATTGTGACATTTTGTCACTAGCATAATTCTGTCATTTTGTTTCAGACCAGTTTTGGTTCTTTTGGTTGTGTATCTGCTACTATGATTTTTTTTCAACGTCAACTACATTTCAAAGTTTTGTCACCTTACCATATACCAGTATGCAGAGACATGATGGTAAAGGGCAGGGTCCACACTGTATACACAGTGCAAATAAGACATTGTGCGCAGGTAGTCAGGACAGTGTAATATACAGGGAGTAAGCAAATATGCCAGTACAATTAACTACCATAAAATAGACACACCTATTTGCATTTACATTTATCTTTTTCTGCCTTTTTTATATATTGTTGTTTATTTTTGTATTGAACTTCCAGAGAGGGGAAATGGTGTGTTGTGCGTGTTTCCACGTTGTGATGAATCATGAAACGGAAATATATTTACTGGAGTCACTTCATGGCGAGCTCGGTGTGTCTGTATCGCTCAGGTGTTCGTGGCCAACCCCAACAAGACACAGCCCATCGTGGACATCCTCCTGAAGAACCAGACCAAGCTAATCGATTTCCTTAGTAACTTCCAGAAGGATCGCACGGATGACGAGCAGTTCAACGACGAGAAGACCTACCTGATCAAACAGATCCGGGACCTGAAAAAACCAGCCTCTTAGATCTTGCCGACCGCGGGCAATTGTCTTTTTTTCTATTGAGAAAGCGACAACGGGAATAGTACCAATAATAATTCTATTTAAAAAAAAAAAAATAAAAAAGAAACGTTTTTATTAGTTGGCTTAAAGTTTGCAAAAAAAGGAGAAAAATAGTTCTCGATCTGAAATTCCACATCACTTTAACGACGTTGTTTTATCCGTAGTGTAGTAGGCTACCACATATGGATTTTATTGCAAGGTTTCCCCCCCTTTTTCTTTTCAATGCAAATGTAATTTCTTTTCGAGGGAGAATCGAAGGTTACAGGAAGCCGATCCAGAGGGTGAAGTCTTTGCAAAGAGCCGCGCTCCTAGACGGTCCGAATCCGGTGCGGCTCCTGCTGTTTGTGAATAGCTACTGTTTTCTTTCTGTCTGCGTAAATTTGCCAACCTGGGTTTTACTATAAGAAGGATGTCTTTTATGAGTTTTTTGTGAATAGTCCATTTTCGTCACACTTGCTTCTTTCTTGGCGTGAATGCGGCGGCAGTCCGACCCAGAGACCTTCCACCTGCATTCCTATTGTTTTCCTTTGCGAGGCGCCGCATGGGCTTTCATTCATGCCGGAGCAGCTGCTGTGATGACGCCTGAACCTGTGCGATTGCGAGGAAACGATTAAAAACGGGAGTGAAAAGCACTTGCGATTAATCTGACAGAAAAACGGATGGTTTCTGCTTAGCCTCCTAATATTTTGGGGAACATCGGCCGTAAAACAAAGTTTCATATTTCATGCCGATATAATCAGTATTTGAACGGTAGCTGTCTTGACATGATTTGGGGTGAAAGTGGAAGACAGTGAAACATTGATTTCTTTGATTCAGTGCTACTAGTATTACTTTATTCCGTATAGCTGTAATCTAATGTTTTTTAAAATATTTTTATTCTATTTTCTTGATAAACAGGGCTGTATCAACGTTTTTTTTTTTAATCGCGTGTTTTTGGTCATGTATAAAGGCTGATTTTAAACCGTAGCGGCATTTACAGTGGCCTGATACTTTGTACTTTTTCAGTTGCTCCTTCTCAAGTAAACATAAGAGCGGAGGTTGGTATTTTATGCCTGGTATTTATACATGTGTGATTTGTAATGTAGTGATTTATTTAGCTTTCATCCATTACTCGCAATCGGGAGAATTGCACTGCGGGCCTGTGAAACATCACGAGAGATTCCTTTTGCTTTGGTTTTTTTTTTGCTGTTTTTCCTTTGTTTTGACGTGATTTTTTTAGGGGGAGCTGCGGTGAAGCGATGAACCCCTTTAAGCAGGCAACGCTGCTATTTAAAACGATATTTGTAGCTGAAATTTGAATAGGACACAGACGCATAAGCCTGCGGTTTGGTCAAACAGTAAAAATGTTGAAATGAGGTTACTCCGGACCAGCAGCATGTTTCCTCATCTGCTTCTATATAAGAGAAATTATGAATATATTTGGAATTAGATTTCAGTATGAAAACAGTTAAACGAAGGTCGATCGTTCATATGAAAACGAAGAACGGCAAACTTTGAAATCCATTAGGAACCATAAAGCTTTGTTCATTTCCCGAACAGCGTACCCTGTGCGGGGGGTGCGATTCGGCAAAATGCCCATCAATATATGCAGCGAAACCGCGTGGAAGCACAAGCGGTACAAATGACTGATCGTAACCCGAGGCAGATTATTCGGCACTGGGCAAGTCCTCTGTTTGGCACCATCAGAAGTGACAGGTAATTTCCTCTTTTTGGGCAGGGAATGTAATGATGAGACGTGCGAGGCGGTTGTAAGATTCCCCTCGATGCTACTGTAGTATGTCACCCACAAAGGAAAATAAAGGATAAATTCTCCAAATGTCTTGCGTGGAATTTTTACCTATAGCTATTGAAGGTGTTAAGAAATAATGTATATTAAAACATATTAATTACTCTATTAATAATGAATTTTCCGGAGGGGGGGCGGCGTAGACCAGCAAATTTGTCAATTGTCAGAGGAAATAACTTGATTACCAGCATGACCAGTATAATGCATGTGGTTATACCAGCATATGTTATGTGTTTTCATATACTGGTGTACCCTTATCATTAATAAAATATTGCTCGAGAACAAGCTTTATGCGCAGTTAAACCAGCACAGTTATGATGCTCCATCAGGTAAACCAGCATAGAAATCATGCCGGTCTGTACGTATACTGTTATTCCAGCCAGATTGTAATCCTCTGCAGAGCTGGGGTTGATTTTTGCTTATTATCGGTTATGTAAATGTCTGCATGAGGACTATTTTTTGATATCTACGGAAGGCTGCAGAGGACATGCGTCAACTTTATTTTTCTTTTCGTTATCTTGAGATCACGACATAACCCTTGCGATCACTTTCCCGTGCGATCCTCATGGACGAATGCATCAGATTTTACTTTGATCGTAGACAGTCACAATCAGAATCAGAAGGCTATTAATACCTGAGGATATTGCTCACATTGTGCAGTCGCAATCACATATAAACACGAAAACAAGAACAATACAATATAAGTATACAAATATATGAATGAAGTGTAAACCAAATTACAGCACTGTTAAACATTCTAATAAATAAAATAAAAATAAGATAAAAAATCTCTGTACAAAAGTAGCTTTGTCCAAAAGTTACAGGAAAAGTAAAAGTATGTTGCACTAATATCATAAGTGGTTATATTGCACTTGTTTGTAAAACTAAGTTAGACTTCAAACGGTTGGAGAAAGTACAGTTATGTTGCACCGGATCATGGATACAAGGAAATAACAGTCTGTCGGAGCTAAAAAATTGTCATATTAGTGTTCGTCACTTGAGAAGGAGGGTCAGAAATTTGCAGCTATACCGTCGGAGAAATTATAGTAAGCCTGAACACGTAGTCAGTTTCATTACCAACCAACTGGAGAGGACGGGATGTCTCCATGGTTACCGGGTGATGTTTGAAAGATGTCGGTTTAAAAAAATAATAAAAAATAAGTCGTAATCCCGAGATAACGAAACGAAAACGCATGTCCTCTACAGACTTCCGTAGATATCTGATTTTTGATATGCACCCGAATCCGCCTGGTATAAATCAAATATGTACAAGCGCATTATCGTACACTTAATACTAAAATCCCGTCACGTGTCCATGTGACGAAAAACGACCGAAACGAAACCTATGAGACGTATTGGAGGGAAGCAATCGAAAGCACGACGGGAAACGTGGCTCTAAAGGCTTCGCATATTGCAGCCCCTTGCAATGGAGCGGCGACAATTTGTCTGCGATTTCTGTCATTTGTTCGAGGAGAATCTGAAAATCGGGCCTCTGTTAAATAAAAATAAAATAGTGGTCCATGAGAACTGTCTGGTAAGAGGCGTGATATGGGTTAACACCCGCGTATAGCCTACACGACAACATCTTTGTACTTGTATTTATTTGCTCGTTTCTGTGTGTTCAAATTTCTTTCCCCAAAGCTGTACTCGTCGGGTATTTACAGCAAGAACACGCCTGATGTCGACGATCTGTATGGCATCGATGAGCAAGATATAATCAAAGAAATAAGGAGAGGCAGAAAACTGGTACCTTGAAGCTGTCGCTTTTTTTTGTCCAAAGTGACTTAGAATTGGTCAGCAGACATACCTACATACCACTTTTATTAGGCCTATACTGCTGCCACTATCAGCGATCTGCGTCCTGTGTCCACCCTTCAGTGTTCTTAGATAAAGAGGATAGCTTTCTTGTCTTTTTGTTAGAAATGTCACAAATGTAAAAAAAGCGGAGCGACCATTGGATGCGAGTTGAGGAAATGTAAGAAATCCTACCATTTCCCCTGCGCTTTGAAAGATGAAGCTCAGCCATTTGAGAACATTTCGAGCGGCGAATTTAGGTAAGCGGGAGTGGACTTTTTGAGAAGAAAAAACGGTTTTCGTACTGACTCATAATTGTTTTTTTTATGTTACTAGGTTATTTTGCAGAGCGCACCGACGGTCATCAGACACAAAGGTTCCGAGTAAGTTGTATCGCATTGGAAACGCCGTTGGATATAATTCTACTTGTGGTATAAGACTGTTTAAATGTTGTAAATCACCATGTCTGTTGAACAGTCGCTTTGTCTCGTTCCAAAGTTCGCGTCGGATCGGCACATCTGGCCCCATGTGTATCACCCATGTGTATCAACACCGGATGTGGGATTTACATCTGTTTAAAACTTATGAAGATGTGTAGAATCACTGATCCGCACACTCCGCTTTATTGCATATCTAGTTCCTGTTCAAATGAATGGGCTGCCATGGCAACATGCTCCTGAAATCTGCACAATTCAGATAATCCCGATCCTGATCACACATTATATTATCAAACTTTTTTGCTTTGCATGATGTAAGCAAACCAAAAAATGTTTAACAAAAGCAGCAATACACGTATGCTACCAGAGCGTATTAATGTCCTATGAAATAATAGACTATAAAGAGAGTTTAGTAGTAGACCGATGCGTTATTTCCAGGATTAAAAAAAAACATCCAAAGACGAGCTCGGGGTGAATAGAGAAATAAACCCTGATTGAAAGTGACAGCGGGGGCGGCATGGTGGTGCAGTGGCTAGCACTGTTGCCTCACACCTCTGGGGCCCGGGTTCGAGTCTCCGCCTGGGT
>JAODKE010000085.1:421155-435789 GCA_026779605.1 Mormyrus hasselquistii
ATTACTTTTGTCAGATTAAAGTTATTTCTGTGACCATTGTGAGTTTTTCTTTCATTGACTGAAGGGTACCAACAATTCTGTCCACGTGTGTACATACACACAGAGATGATTAATATGAATACAAACTAAAAACACATACAGATACTCAAACTCTCCAAAATACATAGAATAAAATTAATTTATATGAAACAATGACACCTTTCTTTAGGCTCAGAGTTTAAGAGATTTTTAAACACGTTCAGAGAAGGCAAGGAGTCTAAATTCAATATATTTTTAAATATATTCCACTTATGTGGTGCGTAACAGCAAAAGTCTGATTTCCCCAGTTCTATGCGTGTGATAGGAGACTGAATGAGATTAACTGATGATCGGGTTCTGTATGTATTAGTGCGGAATGTCAGCAAACTACATAAGTACTGAGGCAATTTGCCACTTAAAGCCTTTGCAATAAGTACCAAACGATGCATTTTTTTCTAAGATGTACGGATGTCCACTGCACAGATGAAGGGGCATGCATGTATATTACATTACCATAATCTTATACCGATAGGAAGGTGCTCTGTACTAGTCTTTTTCTAGCAATAAAGGGGAAATATTTCTTTAAACAGAAATAGAAGCATAGTTTGGGGCGAAGTTTTACTTTTTATTTTCAACAAGCTGTTTATATGGACTCTAAAAGACAACTTACAGTCATGCCACATACCGAGATGACTTAAGTGCCGAAAACAGGACCGTAAGGGAAAACTCGTGTTCCAGGAATCAGATAATGGTTCTGTCATACGATGTGTGCTTTAACAGGGACTTCCGATGCCGAAAAATTAGAAAGAGGCGATGAAATTGAAGACAGCGAGGAAGAAATTCCTTCAAAGGTGTGTCCGCAAGATGTTACTGCCTGAAAAACGGCATTTAGTTTAATCCGGCTTGTAAAAGCAGTGCAGCTTCATCATGGTAAATCACCAGATTAGTATAGTAGATATGACCATGTTTTGCTAGTGTTTTGACAGGTGTGAGAGATTTTCCAGAAATTATAGTTTAAAATGACGTTGTTCCCCCTCATTCTCTCCCGATTCAGCGGACAAAAATGAGCACTCCAAAGCGGTAAGGCGGCGCAGATATCAATCTCCAATTTTAAATAGGGCTTTAGTTTTGGCCTGTCGACGGAGCACTTTACCCCACTAAATGTGTTGCTGAATGTGTTGCAGCCACGGCAAGAGAGGAAGGGGTCAGCTGGACTCTTCTGATTCTTCCGATTCAGGTTCGTCAGTGTTTGCGTTTTCTTTCACAGTGTCAAGTGGCAAATTAAAATAAAGTTGCAAATAAAACTGCAGTTATTGCACATCAAATTAGAACTGTTATGAAGCTTTTATGATAGATGTTGCAAAAATATTTGTGCCCATTTGACTGCATGTAGGTTAGGTTATATTTTGCACGTATGTTTACATATAATAAATGAAAGTAAGTGAGCTCTATATGCCCCGCCAGAAAGTAACCCAATGAATCAAAGCTTACACAATATGATTTATTGGCTAATTGCACAAATACAGTTGTCAAAATTTATTTCTTCACCTACCTTACATAGCTTTAGGGAGAGACAATACGGCTGGGTGTGTGTGTGTGTATGTATGTATGTGTAAGGGCCTTGCCAGGATTCAAACCAGCAACCTTATGATCACAGACATTTAGCCCACCAAGCCACTCACCAGTCCCCGAAGAGGGCTGTAATAATTGTAACACTAATACTTTATTATAGGTGTCTGTGCCTATAATCAGGCCCCCCTGTTAAAATCCTGTGGTTGACAGAATGTTTTTTTTTCTTTTAATTTGGATAAAATATATTCTAACAATTTGGGGGTCTAAACACAGAGTACACACCCCTGGAGCAATTGACAATTGAGGGCCCAGCTGAAGGGCTCTATAGCAGCATCACACTGTCACGGATGGGATTCAAACTAGTGACTACCTGATTTAGTACAGCATTCTGAGCCACAGGGCTACCACAGCAGCTGCAAAAGTGATGCAGATTAAGTGGTGCATGGAATGACGAGGGCAGATGTGAAGAATGGGAATCTGGGACCTCCACAGTCCATGTGTGTGTCTCTGTGTGCACATGTGCTGCAGGTGGAAAGCAGAAGTTTCCCTCTGAGCAAGAACCAGTGGAGACAGATTCTGAAGACGGCGGAAACCCCGGACAAAATGTGAGAAACGAGAATTTGACGGTTTAAATATCCCTTTAAAAAGCCATTGAAAGTGTATTTTGTAGAGAAATAATACTCAGATGGTTGAATATGCTGCTATACTCTAAAAACCTTTGTTCCCATAGGTAGCTGGTGAGGCAGACAATAACAGGTATGGATGCTCGTCTGTGGAGAATGAAGAAAGCGTGGGCAGATGGTGGTCAGGTTCCAGGTAATTTATCAGCTGGGTTCCTTTTGAACAGCGATGATGATTTGGATTGCACGCAGTTGGACAGAAATTCTGATGCAGAAGAACCACGACCAAGCACGTCAGGTAACTTGAGCATGAGTGCTTCTCCCCAGTTTGAGGAGGACTCTATGCAAGACTCATCACTGTTTTTTTTTCTCCTTCAACAGGAAATGAGGTGACCTCAAATGGAAAGTCCTATGACATAGACTCTGTGAGTACTAAGCTCTAAAAGCCAGTATTGCAGGAAGTGCCACAATGAAAGGTATTGATTGATTCACGTCTCTCTGTTCAGGAACAGTGTTCAGAGAGCCTTCTGGCAATCAGGATCACAGAGGTGCAGTCTCTCTGTCCACCCATTCCAGGCACCTCAGGTGAATTCTTTAACACAAACCCACTTAAGTTTAAAATCGGGAGTATCATCAAGGTTATGGTTTGTTCCGGAGTTTCTCCTGGATACTCTAGTTTCCCCCCACAGTCTAATTAGGCTGAGCCTAGAGTCACCAAATTGCCCATGTGTGTGTCTGTACCGTGATAGGTTGGTACCTGTGTCTTGGTTGTTCCCTGTCTTGCCCCTGTATCCTCTGGAACAAGCTCCAGACCCAGACCCCAACCCCAATAAGAGAAGCAGTTATAGAAAGTGGATGGATGGGTTTTATTCCAGGCTGCTGCCACAATACCCAAGTATCAAGTGTGGAGTCTTCATTTTGGGCCAAGTGCCAGGAAGCAGGCTGCATGGAGTCCGTCTTCAATACCTTCATGTCTTCAATGAAGGAACTGTCAGAGAGAATGGTCTCCAAGCAGGCCAGTGAGGAAGGTGAGTTTACAACCATAGCATACCTTAAGAGGACAATGAAGGTCAAACCAACTGGCAGTTGTATGTTGAGCTCACAGATGAAACAAAAGCAGGGTGTACATTTGGGTGGTTTATTTGTACAGGACACATTGTAAAAGAACAAGAGCTTAACACCAGGCTTCTAATAGAAAGCCAGTCTGATCAGTGTTCCTCCACAGATTGTATCCTGTCTTTCAAAGTGCTGAAAGCTTCAGGAATGTTACCTGACATACTGGCCCAGATAGAACAAGGTGAGCGGCAGTCAGTATCGCAAGCCTGCCATGGAAAATGGTGACATCACACACTCCCCCATAATGCATCACTTTACCCTCCACAGATATGAATGGGAAAATGAAAACACTTCGGGAAGAAACGGAATCCCTGCAGACAGCATTGTCAGCCATAGGCAGTGCCAGTAAATTATGCTCATCCAACGAGATCGTAAAATCTGAAATGTCACAAAACTAAAATTTGTGCAAATATTGAGCACAGTGGTTCTTGAATGTATACAAGAGTGCATGGCAACAGTGCAATAGATTTTCATGTGTTCAAAAGTAGAAGGGCTCGGTCACAAAAATGTAGCCTTTTACATTAGCCTAAGGTTAAGAAACTGCCATGTTAAGAATCTGACCTAGCCATCTAAGAAATATGCCAGGAAAAACTGCCAAAGCCAAACAGGCAGCTTTAAGCAGCTGTGGAAGAAATAAGTACCAAAGTCAAATCTGTAAAATTTGCACACTAGCAAAAGTGCAGTTTAGTGACAGTGCATTCATTTTCCATATTCCAACAATAGAAGTCAAGGAATGTCAAAGACTGCCACAAAGGACCAGTCCATTCTGGCATGCATTTGCTCACAAAGCAAGTTCAGTTCAGTGCTCTGAGGGTATGGAAGAAAGAAAAAAAAAAGTTACTAGATGGAGAGGAAGAGAAATAGTGAGTTTGTGGGATGCGGTACGTCATTTCACAGGCCACTGGTTAAGTGCAGTCATCATCACGGCTCAGATGCAAGCATCTACTGTCAGTTGGGCTACCTCCCAAGTCTCTGCCTAATCTTTAGGTACTCCACCAAGTCAGTTTTTGAAGGCCCCGCAACGGCCGGCTCTACAGATGAAATCCTTGAGGAGATTCCCATCCATCTGCCAGAAGGCTGTTGTCTGCGTAACAGCTGTCAGGTGGTTCACACAAAACCTGAAGCAGAACTCCTCCAGATCCTGGGAGAAGAAAGTAGTAGGACAATGAATATTATTTAAAAGGTGCCACAGAATGCATTGTTTCTGTATTTCAAAATTGTTCTCTGATGTCTCCATAGAAGGTGAACTTGGTTTGGTTAAAAAATGATCAGAATTGGTTTTACAGGCCTATTTATAACCATATTATTTGCCCTTAAAATGAAATGGGCCATTTTTAGTGCGCTTATTATGTCAATAAATATTATGTCAATAAAGTCTGCTCTGATTGGCTGGTTTACAATGAGACACATAACTCACACAGAACATACATAGAGAGTATAATTCCTTCTGCTGCTGATGGAAACTGCATGCATGCCCCTCAATATGCTGCAGATTGCGTAGGTCCATTGAGCTTGAATGTGGACTGGTGTTTGCTAAGCTTAGGGCTGTAGTTAAGACCGTCATATAAAAGTCAAGAATTTCTTAATGAGCCTGTTTTCCCACCTTTAGACATATGCGGGATTTCTATTTCAGAGATGGAGAAATTGTTTGAGATTCACCATGTCAGTTCCGTGTAACAAACTCCCCAAATTAAACTATGCCAAGGTAGGTAGATTTCCATTCTTTGGCACCTTTAAAAAAATGCTTGTCCAGAAGTGTGTGTTCAAGACGAGGAAGCCAGGGGAAGGTGAGATATCCTGACTGAGCCGGTGTACCCACCAAGACCAACAGGCAGAGCAGGGAGCATAAGCTATGACCCACCTCAGCATCATAACGCACTGCAGCAGAGAGCAAGCTGAAGGCATTTTCAACTGTGATCCCCCTTTTGATGATGTGCTGACAGAGACGCTTCAGTCTGTTCTCACAGTATGAGGTGGCCAAGTCCAACAACCCTGCACAGGAGGGCAGATTTACAGGTCAAGTGATCATAGCGGCAATTCAGCGCATGTCATTTTTAAGTATACCAACCAATTGCATCTTCGGGAGGCAGGTCGACACTGTCGGTGTAGAGGAACTGGAGGAAAGCTCTGTAGACAGGGTATGAGAATTGGTCCACCTCTATGACCTCCTTGAGGTCCTCATCCCAATGTGACTGGAACATGGAGCGGAAGTGCTGACACCTGAGGGAAGATCGTTTCTAACCATTGCTATCATGATGCTCACCAACACTCGCTCTACCACCGTCTGTCTCCTACCAACTCACCTCATCTTCAGCACTGCTTTATGTACATAGATGTGCTTTCCCTCTACGCTAAACTTCAAGTCCGACGTCTCCGGGCTGTCAAACTCCTTCTTCAAGCACTGGGCCACCGTCAGGTAATCATCGTGCTCTGCACAGACCACACAGCGTTTCCAATTGTACTCACACGCCACGACAACATGTGCCTATGCTTCACTGGAAGGAAACCTCATTACCCACAGCCACCATGCGCCACATGACAGCAGGCATAGCGAAGCAGGCAAACACGTCATCTGTACTGTTGAGGTATGTCAGCTGCGGCACCACCACCGCCTGGCCGCGGCACTGCCCCCACATGTACACCTGGCCACCCTGGGTCTTTGCTGCAGACATGTGTGACGAGTGGCAGGCGGCGATCTCCACAATCCGGCTGGAGAACGGGATGGCACCCCTTCAGCATGTTATGATTGACACCAATACCACATAAGACATTCACATAGCTCAGCACACACAAGTCTACATTCCATCCTCTACTATCAGGCTCAGACTCCCAGCCACTCGTTCACCTCAGCCAATGAGATTCAGCGGGTAGCTGCCATGACAACCATCCTTACCTCTTCTCTACGATCACCTGCACTGGACTCAGATGGTTGCTCTTGCTACCCGTGCCCAGTTGGCCATACGTGTTGGCACCCCAAGCGTACAGACAGCCCTGGTCTGTTAGTGCCAGTGTGTGGGAGTAGCCACAGGCAATCTGCCAGGGAAAGTGAGATGGCACCATGCCCTTTAGCCAAATGGCGGGACTGTCACCCAAAGCCACACATCTAACCCAGCAATTTAACACACATTCCCCTAGTTTTGCCTTGATTTCAGGACATTTTATTTATAATAGTAATAACACTTTATAGATCCATGCAGAGAATTTCTCTTTTTGCCTACCCCATCTTGCTCTCTAACACATGTAAGTGAGAGCAAGGTTGGCAGCGAAGGGCAGCCCACTCAGGGGCTCACAGACGTGACTATTTTGCTGAGGCTGGAGCTCGAACCGGCGACCTTCTGATTACAGGCACCGAGGCTCATCCCACTGAGCCACACGCTGCCCCAATCTGACACTCAGTTCCCCTGACACAGCCCAACCAAGACAAACAGGGGGACTTCACCTGCAGCACACAGAGACCCTGCAGGCCCACCAAACGGCACGGAGTCAGCTGGTTCCCATTGTTGCCCAGTCCCAGCTGCCCACTTCCATTATAACCCCAGCCGTACACCTGAAACATATTAGGGACAAGGTCATTAAATCTCACATCCCATCATGAATCCTGCAAAACGTCACCACCATACTTTGTTACTCCGCACTGCAGTCATGGCAGAGCCTACTCATCATCAAGAGAAAGAATTCACAGCATTCACAGCCCCCCACAAGCACCATTTTCCAGGGATCAAAGAACCTCTGCAAAAAAAGAATGATGGTCACTATGGAACATAAGTGGGACAAAAAAATGCCACAGTCTGCTTTGACGGAAATGCAGGATGCCCACGCAAATCACACAGTTTCCCTCGACTCCAGTAGAAAAACACTCCTTACAGACAGACGTCCGCTCACCTCCCCATTGTCCAGCACTGCCATGGAGGATGTCTGGCCACAGGAGATGCCGGTCGCCACCCTGTTCTGCAGGCAGCTGGACACCCTTCGCGGCGTGGGCTGGTTGGCCGTCGATCCAGAGCCCACCTGGCCACAATTGTTGTAGCCCCACGCAAACACCTGGATGCCAAACAGGACAGATGCCATCCACCAATCAGCACAACATCTTTAACCATCTACAGAGGCTCATATGTAGAACAGTGTGCTACCATCACTAAATGCCAGCTGTACCCACTGGCATCTCACCTGATTAACTCAAGCAAATGCTAGTTGATGTGAAGTAGCAGCCGACACAATGTGCACATCTAGATCATGCATTTAGAAGATACCCTTATTTGTATGCATGGATTATATTGCGTGGAAAGGTTATGCGGTAAACAAGACACAGCACATTAAGTAAACAACCTCTCTGCTGCAGGCACTGGTACTCCGGATCGATCCAACACCAGACTAGTGACATTCTTACTCTTTTTAGCAAAATCGAAAAAGCAGCATCAGCACAGAATTAAACCATATTACCTACAATGCAGGACATCATGTCACGGCATCAGCAATAAACTCATGAGACAAGGCATCGAAACACACCCCTCTAAGCCAGGGCGTCACAATCCAGGCCTTGGGACCCAGAGACAGTCCATGGATTTGCTCCCTCCCTGCTCCCAGTAGGCCAAAGATTTGATTTCAGGGAAGAGCTGAGTGTCATCTGCATAGCAATACCTGACTGAAATTTCTCCAGAATATCATTTTGTTTTTGGTGAAGACAATTACTTTTTCAAGAATTTTTGATAGAAATGGTCATTTTGAGGCCGGTCTATAATTACTGAGAGACGCTGGATCATGGTTGGGCTTTAAGAGAGGTTCGATCACAGCATTCTTGAAATATGTCCTGCAGAATAGCAGTGGTCAGAGGCTACTTAGAGGATGCTAGGACTGATTATGTCAAGAACAAGGAAGAGAGGCGAAGGAATAATGTCGAGGTTGCAGGTTGAAGACAATGCAGGAAACAATTTTATGGGAGGCTAATGAGATGGGGCTGAATGGGCAGATCTGGGCAACAGAAGCATGAGGGACAGCTTGTTCTTTCAGAGGGGGTGGTAAATTTATAAAAGAATAAAAAAAACTTGGGGTTATACTTGGGAACAGGGCGCAATTCATATTTTCAATTTTGCGCAACCCTGGTACTTAAGGAGTTAACCTATCAAACTTGCCATGCATTCAGTCACATCCTTTAAAGTCAAAAGGTTAATCATCCTTTACCAGCAACGATACCATGAATTATCCAGAGAATTGTGCAACTCAACCAGACACACCGTTTGATAGCACCGTCCAAAAAGCCAAGTTACTGGTTCAAATGCTGTTTTGTCGGCAGAAATGAACCCATTGGACAATCTCAGTAATAAACAACTAATACAGGCTGGTAGGGGCGGCATGGTGGTGCAGTGGTTTGCACTGTTGCCTCACACCTCTGGGACCAGGGTTCAAGTCTCTGCCTGGGTTACATGTGTGTAGAGTTTGCATGTTCTCGTCGTGGGGTGTCCTCCAAGCTCTCTGGCTTCCCCCTCAGTCCAAAGAGATGCTGAGACTAATTGGACTTACTAAAGTGACCATGTAAATTTAGCCCTCAGCTCTCCATCGGTCTGCAGACCATCAGTGATGCACATGGCCTCAACCTGCATTACCAGCTGTGTCCAAATATGTGCATGCAGTGACCACATTATTATTGCACCATGCACAATACACATAATTTCCAGCAGGTTGTGCCTTGCACAACAAATTGGTTTTCATGCCACTGCAAGTATACCTGCCTTGCAGATGCAGTTTACAAACAAGTAACTACTTTTAATTTGTTAGTTAAATCTGGAGTAAATTAATGGTCTCAGGAAACAAATTTCACTCGTTCTTTACCAAGGTCATTCTTCCTCTTCCTCTTCCTCATCACTCACCAAGATCAATCATTATTGGGAAAGGCACCCCAGGTCTTAAACAAGCCAGCATTTAGACCACCACCCACATTCGGCTGACCCATGTGACCACCTTACCTCCCCCTCAGATGTGAGAGCCATGGAATGATGAGACCCACAGGCCACTTCAGTCACCTCCTTATTTATGAGGTTGCTGGTCACCAGGATGGGTGACAACCCCTGGGTAGTAGTCCCATTGCCCAGCTGGCTGTAGCCATTGTGGCCCCAGGCAAACAGCTCGCCACCTATAGGAAGAATGCAGAGTCAAACCAGATTTCAGGTGCACACTTCTCCGATTCACAGTAGACACAGGTGCTTCCATTTATTTAAAACACCATGAACCTGCGTTACCAGCATCTTGATTGGAGGGAGCTTCACTGTACCTGCAGTTGCCAGCAGGACATGAGGTCCACTGCCATAGCTCAAACTCACTACCTTCTTCCCACTCAGACACTCCACCTTCTTGGGGAAAATGGTGCTCTGGCTGTCTCCTGTCCCCAGGCAGTTGCTGCAGTTCAGACCAAACGCATACACCTGGATGGGGCAGCACCACATTTACTGATTTGCTGCCACCAGGAAGACCTCATCAACATCCGTAGAACAGACAGCTTCCCATCCCCCTACACATGAAAAACAGTTCAGGCCTTCAGCCGACATCGCCGTCACTCACTGGGACGTAACAACAAATGGGATGGGGGCAAGACATCTTCACTCATCACAGCACCAACCTCATCATCATGGGTGCAGTAGATTGCCTCATTGCCAGAGGCACCAAAGACACAGGCTAGGCTGATTGATGCAATCTCCTGGGGTCCCAGCAAGGTGAACAGGGGCCATTTGCTGACATCTGCCATGCCGGGGGACCTCACAGAAACCACACAGGGCAAGGCGGTGGCGCAGCTTGAAGCAAGGACGGTGGGCGCACTCTCGTCACTCTTTATGCTGCCGTCACTAGACACAAACACAGCTCTCACGAGTGGAAGCTCATCACAGGAGTAAACCAGACAGAGGTACACCCGTGATGAAATACCACTGGGCTGCTGCAGGGGGGCGGCAATCACACTGAGACACCGGCGTGCACATTTACACATGCCAGCATCCAATACACAAGTGGTTCACTCTTCACACTCCATGCCGGCAGTTCTCCAACTCTTAGGCACATTTTTATTTATATTCATTTCATTGTGGCCGTTTAGGGTGTTTTATGTAGCTTTTTTTGCCCTATGTGTACAGTCTTTGCACTTTAGCCGGTTCAGCACTTTACATAAATTGCTGCAGTATGCAGTAACATTTCCCCTTGGGGTCAATAAAGTTCACCTTATGTAAATGTCGTCGTTTCAGCATTGTCAGACGGGTCACACTAAAGCCTGCTTAAGCTTTAAGTCCTGTTGACAGCTAACACCACAGCTAATCTCATGCTCCTTAACACCAATGAACAATGTCCTTAAAAACAGACACCACAGACAAAATACCAATTAAATATGATTTGAGTGGAAACGACAAGCTTTTGAGCAAATCGATTTTGGGAAACAAAAGAGTCGGGCTATTCCTGATGAGTCAAACGTCTTTCCAGCCTGTGACCATGACCATCACTCCCGTAGATGCAGAACCTCGGGAAGAAAAGCTTGCAATTTCCCATGAGGCGAATTTATTAAGCGCCCGACCAGAGCTCATAGCCTCCGTTATTCAGCAGCTATAAAGATTCTCACTTGTTAAAAATTACAATACAATGGTAGGTTTTCACGCGATGCAACTAGCCTGCGCTTACAGAAACGAACAAACACGCTGGACGACAACCACCAAAAACTCTATGACAGGCGCACATCCACTGACCTACAGCGGCGCTCCATTTTCAAAGGGTAAGATATTCCTGAGAAGAGAAAGGGAGACATTTTAACTATGTGTACGTCACACAGCCTACCTACGAGACACCGGATATAGGGAGGGGGGAGTTCTTTATCAAAGGAACAAGGCTCACCTCTCCGGCGCACTTTCCCAAACTATCGCATTCAGCGCGTTACAGTTTCTCCGCGAACTGCGCGATGAAGGAAGTGGGTCACGTGATGCGGGTCGGCCAGACCTGAGTAATCAAACTCCGAAACGCTTCCAGAGGCACCAAAGACACGGTATGGTCACATACGCAACTGCGGCGTCATGGTGAAGGCTGCAGTATTGGTTCAGACCACGAATATGAGGATTATACGCTGTATATCTTGCTGTATATGTATGTGACCACCACCAAAGACATAAGCCGACATTGCACATACGGCATAGCATACCCCCGCCCCAAGACGTGCGTACTCTTCCTTTTTCTTTTTACCGTCCAGCCGACAAATGACGTTCACCTGGAAAACAATGTGACACCTGTTAGTTTGGAAAGGAACAAGTTATCGTTGGGTGTGTAATTGTGATTATGCACAGACAGTCGTGCTCGTATTAAAAGTAAATGCTCTGGAAAGCGGAATAGCCGGAACAGAAACCGAATAAAGCATAAGCCTTTTTCGTGTGTTTTATTTCTTTTAAATATCTAGAATCCAGCGGTGCTTTGTGTAATGCAATCGTATTAACACCGCATTGCACTACAGCCAGTCGTTCCACAAATCACTCTCCACCTTCATCGTCTCGGTGTCTGAGTTCAAAGATCCTTGGAAGGTTTTAAGGTGTTTGGTGGTACTAAGTGTGCATTTTGAACTTCGTGTCAAAATAATGTTCTTTTAACTGATATTGCATGGAAAACGGATATACGAGTTAAAATTGAAATTTGATATTATCCCTAAATAATGTAAAAGTGTACGATACATGTCTAAGCTGATGATTTAAAATGAATTTAAATACATGTATTTTCTGTCAAACTGACAAAGAACCATCGATGGCCTCTTGGGGGCTCCCCTTGCACCTAAGCGACACACCCCCTAACGTCCTTCTACCTCCGCTTTTAGGTGTTTTTCGGTCATTGTGTGTCACGTATTATATGGACCTCGGACGCAAACGTGATCGGACGAGATCCGATGAGGTGTAACTTGACGTAAGACTCCATATATTTTTATGACCAATAATGAGGTTGAATTGTTGATTAATGATATTGTAATACCCGCATGAATCCAAATAGAAAAAAGTCTTGCGTATTTTCAGTATGTTCATTATTAAGGTTATTTAAATAATTCTTTTTTAAACATCAATGAGTGCTGTGTGTTGTAAAGCTCTGAATTATAGAATAGTAGTATTTAGTTATCTGAGTATGTGCGCATCGTATTCCCTTAAAAATTTAAAAAGCAAACCTTTAAAAAAACCCACATTGTGTGGTGTACTGGGGATGGAAATTACTAATTTGGCTAGATTGATTATTTACACAACTGTGCTAACAGATCACTTGGACTGGATGTGTGGTGAAAAGCCTATAGGATTCTGCTCCGGCAGCCGCTCATTGGCTGACTGGCGCCCCCTCACATGCCTCTATGTGCTAGTTTCCCGCTCTTTCTTCGCAAATTTTCCTTGGTCCAGGATTATCCCTCACACTTATCACCCCCTTTATGGCGACTTACTTACGACCTCAGGCTTTGTGGCGTACGTTTTGTTTTATTAAAAATGTAATGATCTTAAAAGGAGTAAATCACGAAACATATTCAGGTGCGGTTTAGCGCTGTTTACACTTTCGGTGGGTGTGTCATAATACTGCTCTGTTACAGGAATGTGGAAAAGCTGGTTCTACAAAACCCATGACAGAGATCCATTCTGTTCAGTTTTCCATATACACACATCGCTTTCACTGCAGGCTCTCTTTCATTCACTCATCCAAAGGATAAACGGGACAGCGTCAGTGGTTTCTGGGCGCCATGGGGCTTATTCAGTCCTGCTCTGGCTACCAGAAACCGCTCCACGTGGTGTTGCTGGGCCTGGATTCTGCCGGGAAATCTACAATCTTCTACCGGCTGCGCTGGAACGAGGACCTCCAGACCCAACCTACTGTCGGCTTCAATGTGGGCATGCAGCAGGTGTCAAAAAACGTCGTCTTGACCCTCTGGGATGTGGGCGGCCAGGACAAGATGCGCCTTTACTGGAAGCACTACCTAGAAGACTGCCGTGCGCTGGTGTTCGTGGTAGACAGCAGCGATCGCGGACGCATTCGTGAAGCAGCGAGGGCCCTCAGGCACATCCTTGCCAAGGACAGTGTGAAAGGCATTCCCCTGATAGTGCTGGCCAACAAGTGTGACCTCCCCAACATTATGGACCTTAGCGAGGTAGCCGACAACCTGTGCCTGAACAACTGCACAGATCGTGACTGGGTGATACAGCCGTGCAGTGGCCTGAATGGCCAGGGGCTCCAGCAAGCCTTTCGATCCATCGCCGAGCTGATCAAGGACAGGAAAACATCAAATTGGTGCCTCTAGCATGGGGCCTGTCAGCTTTCACCCTCTGTTATCGGTCTGGATGCATCATTAGTCCAGAAACTACTGATGCTTTAGGACGACTATACTGCCACTGCACCCACTGTCAGGATACACACCACAGTGAGAGAAAATGGGTGAGACATTTCACACATATTTTTGCACCCTAGTCTATATGAGACATATATAGTCAATATAGTCTGTATGATGGAAAAGACTCTTCACAACATGTGAGTGACAGGCGGCACTGGGAAAGTGGGCTCACTGGAGTGATCCTTGCGGTAGAGTCAGAGATGCTATTTGTTACAACACTATTCTCTTATGGTCCTGTTTTTTGAGAGAGGGAGACACTAATAAGAATAATAATAATAATTTTATTTGAAATGCACATTTCTCATAGGCAATACTCTATGGAGTAAAATAACAGTTGAAAATAAAAAGGCCATGAACTACCATTAAAATGCGGCTACAGTCATTATTTTATTATGAAATTGAAAGACCATAATCGTGTCTGGGCAGGTTTGTAGAAGTGTGTGAAGGGAAGAGCTGTCCTGGATGAAGGCCCAGGCATGTTTCTCCACACACAACTTCCCGCTTACTTGCACCTTCATCCTCATAGACAATCATCATTATCTAGTTAGGTCACAGCTTTTTGTCTCAAGCTTTCTAGACCATTGAGACGACTCCATTTTCTATCTGCACATCAACTGAGTCTGGCACATATTTCAGATGATAGATCACTCGTAAGAACATAAGAAATTTACAAACGAGAAGTCATTCGGCCCATCAAACTCGTTTGGGGAAAACTTAGCTAACAGCTCTGAGTTGTTAAAATCTTATCTAGCTCTGATTTAAAGGAACCCAAGGTTTTAGCTTCCGCTACACTAACAGGAAGACTATTCCATACTCTAACTACATGCTGTGTAAAGAAGTGCTTCCTCAAATTTGTTTTATAATGTTCTCATGCTAATTTCCACTTATGGCCACGAGTTCTAGTATTTAAACTAATATTGAAATAGCCATTTGGCTGAACAGCATCCA
>JAODKE010000085.1:435889-448948 GCA_026779605.1 Mormyrus hasselquistii
TGTTATATTAGCATGCTTCCAATCTGAAGGTACCACACCCGCAGATAACGATTTCTGGAATATTAAAGTTAAAGGTTAGCTAATAATATCCCTCATCTCTTTTAAAACTATAGGTAAGATGCCATCAGGGCCCTGCAATTAATTTATTTTGAGCTTAGCTAGGCTTAGTACCACATCAGCCTCAGTTATACATGTATTGGTCATAGACGACCCTGTATTCGTGCTAAATGGTGGTAAGTTACTCATGTTCTCTACTGTGAACACCCGTGCAAAATAATCATTAAACTCATTTACTATAATTTCATTATTAATTATAAGGATCTTACTATCCTGCAAATTAGTGATTTCAGCTTTTAGAGCTCCTTTGGAGTTAAAATATTGGAAGACACTGTTATTGTCATCCTTAGTCTTCAATGCAATTTTTCTTTCTACATTCTACACCCACCACACAACACACCACCTCAGGGATGAAAACCTGAATGGTGCCATATGACGGGTGATACCTCAGCACCACACCAGTCCAAATGGACCACTGTGAACTTTTTCCCAGTGGCTGGAGTGACAATCCTGCCACCAAACCCCAAGTAAGTTTTTTTCCTGTAAGTTAGAGGACCTCCTTATAGGGCTGGATGTAGATTAACGTCGTGCCCGGGATGAAGCAGTTATAGGTTAAAGGCCTCGCCCAAGAGCCCAACAGAGTAGAATCACTCCGGACAACCATGGAATTTGAACCAGCAACCTTTCAGTTGCTGACATGGCTGCAGAGCCACCACTCCATCCACTGCCACGTCCATATAAATGACATTTTATTCAGTTTTCTTCGGAGACACACTTCCCCGTGGTTTGTGCATTTCCTTCAGGCAAAGCCACGACTGCCAGAGTAACAGTCCCGGAACGACCACCCACATGCCATTGAAGAACACGAGGTAGATCCAAAAGTAAAGCCAGTTGCTGGTGTTAAGGCTCGGGCTACCGGTCAGCCAGTCTGGGCAGAATGTCATCCAGCCTCCGTACAGCTCACACACACACAGGGTAATCTGGACAAAGTGCCTGCAAGCAGAGGGCGGACAGGGAGAGTCAATGTTTAATCCCAGCTCCTGTCCTTTTGGCACTCGAGATCCCAGCTTGACTTCAGGAATGATTTACAGAAAGATAGATAACAAGGTACTAGCTTGTAACACCCAGCTCTGTACTATTCTACCTCATAGATATTTTAAGTAATTAAATACCTCTACCTATGGTCAGACAGATTCTTTCCTCAATGAAAGCACACTAATCTTAACCACTGCTGTATTTTTTATTTTATGCTTTATTTTTGAAAATACTAGTGTGACCTTTCTGTTCACCTGTAGTGTTTGTCTTTGATGATGGCATTGATGAGCACCAAGGCTAGCAAGCCGCCCAGCACCACAGTCAGCAGCTCTAGGGACACGATGTTTGGGTCCGAGTGAAGCCAGCGCCGGTCTGCCTTGCCATACTCCTTCCCTGTTTTAAAAAAGATGTATTTGTAATCCAAATCATGTAAGTTACGGCACCGTTACAGAACAGACTGTATAAAGTTCACATCCTCCAACAACGCAACCGCGTGTCTCCAGCAGGGGTCCCCGCACAGCTGTTGTCCTACTTGGTATTACAGGACTTTCCAGCGGTCTGCACATACAGATTAAATATAAACTACGAGTGAATACTTGCACAGTTCGGCAATGAGGTTGTCCGAGGTTTCAACCGTGCCGATTAGTGACATGTAGACGAATGGGCCTTCCTAGGAAAAAAAAAGTGTGGCAAACGTCTATAACATACGCAAAAATATGGCATCATTCTGGGATATGTAGGCAAATAAAAGCCAAATGCAATGTACAAAAAAAAACACTGATCAAGTGAATATCATTTTGGTTTCGATTCAACCCACGTGTAACTTAACATGTGATCAACCGTTGCAAAACAATAGACCGCGCCTGAATAGTACGGAAGCTTTACCAGGGTGATGTGTACGATCGCATCGTAGAAGAGCCACACCAGGACCCATTTGTCCGCCGCTGAACACTTTCTGCCCCACAGCAGTGCTAGCAGATACCCCGCCGCAAATTGTGTGGCGCAGGCTGAGAGCGAGTACAGGGCGACGGGCGTGAGCAGGCTGGGGCTCTCCGCCATCATGCCGGAGACTCGGACTGTATCTGATCGGCGTAGCGGCAGTTCAGACCCGATTTGTTTTGCTGTTCTCTGCCCCTCCCCGGAGCCTTCCAAGATTTCACACGCACCTATTGGCGCGTGAGGGGCATCTCACCACTTTTAGGCCTTCCCACTCAGTAAACGAAATGCTAGAGACCTTTAGCCGGTCACATCAGATATGCTGTCTGTTTTCAGAGGAACGATAAGTCACCTCAAAACAGAAACCTCTAAACCCAGACGGTGTATGCAGTACAGCTGGACAAAAGAATCGATTCCAGGAGGCCAGCTATCCAGAGTCGGTTCAGTATTTTTTTTCAGTTTTGAGTTTTCTGTGCACCTGTCAAAAAATGAAAGTCGATCATGAGGCTGCTGCAAACGCTGCGTGTTGACGACTGCCTAGAATGGTCGCTATGGTGATGTCACGTGTCATTTCCAATCCAATCATAGCGATCGGTTCTTGGCCGTTGTTTACATCATCGTATGTCAAAAGTAGAAATACATGAAGAACTCTGATTACGTGACCAGAAGAGTGAGGTGAAAGAACGCAGTTGATTTGGATTTGCCTGTGATTTAGAAATGCCACCATCAACGTAACATTCAAAAGTTTGATGATATTTTACTCAAAACACTACATAGTCACTAAATAATGTCAAATTCGGTCAATTTAAAGGCACTTCAAGTGAAATACAGAAGGCCTATTTGTAATAAAATACTGGGATTTAATAAATCAAAATCGCCTATGATAAAATAGCTCTCCACGTTACTATATGCGTTGTGAAATAACCTTACAGTTTGCAATCATTTTCAGTCACAGAGGAAGCTTTTATTAAAAATTGATTAAAATGATAATTTTTTTTTCTTCAAATGCCGGGCTGAAAATGAAGACAGAGAATCACCCTATTAATGAAATGCCGGCCAGTCATTTTATTTCTGTGCTAAGCGTACGAACAAGACATGAATATTGAGGTATATCGTTTATATATATATATATATATATATATATATATATATATATATATACAGCCTATGGCTGTTCGTCGCTACATATGTTAGTCATACACGTCGACAGGGTGTTTGCAGCTTTAACAATAAATGATCTCAGTGGAAATCGGCCTAAACGTGCTCTAAATCTGTATACCTTGGACATGATTAGGTAGCCTAAGCTAACATAAAATAACATAGCAAGTCCAGAATGGTCACCCTGCAGACAACGACCGGTCAGTTATTTTTAACTATAATTTCCCCTATATCACAATGACCAAGCAGCAGCGGGCCCCGCCCTCCTCGGAGACAGGCCTGGGTGTATTACGTCTCTATATACATACGAGAATCCAACGTACGGGTTATTCAGCAACCACATGAATTTGTATAGTAAATATGAAAGCAAAGCACATTTCTCCTTAGTTAGCACTAAAGGAATGCCTGGTAGACAAAATGCGATAGATACCGAGGGAAAACACGGAGTAAATCATGCGACTTCGCCCAGGACCTCGGACAGCGACTATCACCAGGCACCTGTAACCACAGATGACACTTCATCCTACTTACACCTCCAGTGTGTCTCCCGAACATGAAGGATGATGAAAATCCCGTGTTTCAGCAGGATACGCACACTGAAATTATCATGTAATCTATATTTACATGGTCATCGAATTCTATCATGCCTAAAATGTATCGATTTTAACCCCCGCACCCATACACACACAATCATCACACTTGGAACAGTGAGGAAGCAATGGCTAACAGCAAGTTTATTTTGGTTAGGATCAATAATACACAGGCCATGTCCTGAGGGAGCGATGAGAACAGCAATGTCGCCAAGGAGATCCATGGGAAACCCGATGGTGACGTATGGCTGCGGGCAGAGCTATGCAGGCAGACGCGGTGAGCGGCACGGCCAAGAAGGGCGGCGTGTCCGCTGGGAAACTACGGCCAAGACACATTCTGACACGCGGTGAGAGTCCCAGCCCCTGCCTGAGAAGTTTCACGGTTATATTCCAGCAAGAAGGAAAAGCCCGCACAAAAAAATCCAAACATCGGTAATTTTTTTTTGTTTTGAAAAAGGTTGTGCTGCTTAGAAATGAAAAACCAAAAGGCACAATGATTTTCAACTCACCTTTAATATGCACAAGAGTTGAAACAATGAGCCACCTTAAAGAGAAATTCAATCTAAAATTTATAAAAAGATATAAACAATCAGAGGCCAAAATGCTATCTGTCGTTTCTATTTAAAACAAGTTTTTTTTCTCAGCAAGTAAAAATCTTGCAACAAACGAGCTTGTATCTGTCGGAGATACAAGACAAAACTCTAATCTTTAAAGTGGCTCTTTCGAGGCGTGTAAATAGTGCATGTCTGTACACCTGCTAGTTTTGTTCAAATTTTTTCATGGCTCCGACTGCTCTTCTTGAACACACAGGTTTTCTTCAGTAGTTAGCAGCCAAAAACATAACTACATTAGTCCAAAAGCAAAAAAATGGTTCTGCTTTCCATCCCTTTACAGGTAAAACGCACTGGGATTTTTTTTTTTTTTTAAAGATGGTTAAACGTCCAGTCACGACAGCGAGAAAACCCATTTCCGAAAGCGGTACCGTCAGCGTGTCACGCAGGTTGGAGACAGACACAAATCTGAACATTAATATGAGGTGGGGATCCGGAGCAGCTCTACACGACCCCAACGCGAGAAATATTTCCAGAGAGATGTTCTCGTTTGTACAATTAGGGTCTGATGCAGTAAATCTAAGAGCAAAAAAAAACTTGTGTATATATACGGGAACAAAAAGTATTGCAGAGACGCAGTGTGACCAATCCCATCGTCACGTGTTTGAACAACTGGCACTTTCCACAGACAGTAAGCGCGGGTCACTACTCGGAAAGTAAGTATAAGACTGAGAAACCAAACACACGGAAGCTCCACAGTTTAAACAAGTCTACTACTTGTCCGTCTTAAACTAAAAAATGTAAATAAAAAAAAAGTTCGGAAAAAAAGCCCAAAGCAAGACCAGTGTTTGTGTCTATTCCTCAAGTGGTAGGAGGAAGGGAGAAATTAGGATTAAGATTGAGGGGGTGAGGGGGTTTCAACCACACCAACTCAAACTCATGGAAGATTGGGAATCCTCACATCATGCAGTATACAACGCCTACAGCCCAGTCAGTCAGAAGGGATTCAGGCAATGATGTCACTGCTGCGGAGTTCAATCTTGCGGGAAAGATTGCAAATCCTTCAGTGTGAGCTCAAACACAGATTAAATCTCCACATTCACTTTTTTCTTCTCATTTTCTGGGTTCCACACTTAGAGATCACTGCTACTAAATATTTTTTAAACCCCTCATTCTTCCCAGAATTGTAGTAAAATACCCCCCCCCCCCCCCCATCTCACCATGTGGGTGCCTTCAGTTGTGTTCACAGTCAGTCATTTTTGTAAATGTTGCCATTTTAACGCAAAGAACATTCCAATGATAACTCCCAAAACAAAAAGATAAACAAGAGTTTGCCAAGTCCATCGCTGCTCCCTGGCCTCTCCCCTCCTCCTCAGAAGGCAGGCTGGCATCAAATAGCCGCCGTCTGTCCCACCCGGCCCGGCCCAGACGAGGAACTTCAGTCCAGAAGCTGGTGGGCTCTGCAATTGCTTTAGTGAAGCCTGGGATGATTCCAGGGAAGTAAAAAAGGATGATAGGGTGGCGGGGGTGTAAAAAAAATAAAGAAAGAAAAATCCTTTCACACTGATGTTGGGATTTTTCCTACTTTCTTGTCAATATGATACGTGTTTAGGATCATGCACAAGCAGCTCCAGTGCGCATGTTTCAGCGAGAGGGACGTTTGGCAGCCGCAGTGACAGAGAGGAGGCCTTTTCCATCACAACACCTCTGTAACCGAGAGTCATCAGGGGTGGCGGGGGTGGGGCGGGGTGAGGGGGCATTGGAGAGGATCATCTCGAATTGTCTGCGATCCTTCAGTGCGTGGTCACGATGTGCGCTTCTGGTTAGTAGATCTACTCAGGTCTCTTGAAGGTGTCAGGGTGCTGAGGATGTGTATGGGGCAGAACTTTGCTTTAAAATTTGAACTCCTTGGCCTGCACGTTGAAGGCTGGGTCAAAGGCGAACATCCCGCCTTGAGTGGCTTCAGGGATCAGACTTGGGTCTTCATCGATCTTTGGGGGGGGGGGGGAGAATGGGGGGCAGCAAAACAAAAAAAAATAATAATGGTCAGCATCATGAATGAGGTCTGCAGATTTTCCTTGCAATAAAAGTCACTGCTCAGACTGTTTAAGTACCAAATAAACAGCTTAAAGGAGACACACTGAACCAAAAACTATTCTGCATGAACATTTTCATTTCACATACAAAACCAGTATCATACAAGTCAGTGACTAAGTTCCGTTGCACCTACATCATCCCCTGAAAAGTACTGGTCGATGATTTCGAATGCCAGCTTGTAGATCTCCTCATTCTCGTGCTGTTGCAGATTCTCAATTTTCTCCAAACCTGCGATAAAGACAGGATGCTGACTTTTGAAAACAAAACCCATCTAACTGCATTTCACTGACTCTGCACTTGCACTCAGCACGGTGGCTAAGCCAAATCTAATCTAACATGAACGATCTTACCGCCACATTCTTCAATGATCTCCGCGATACTGCTGGCCTCCTCGCCTGCCATGATCAGGATGTTCTTGAGCCCATCCAGGACAACCTGAACCACCTGAGAGTCCTTCACAGACAGCAGGCTGCAAAAGGGCGGGACCACGTTCTGCTGGACTAGAAACTCCACCTGTGGAAAAAAATCAAAGCTGTGACTGCACAAGCAGAATCTTAGTGCATGAACTGAATTTTTTCCTTTGGTGAGGGGGGGGGGTGGCTGAAAAAAAATAATCGAAATTCACTTACCTGATCTTTCCTTCCGCTTATTGTCAAGTTGCTTATGGCCCAGGCAGCTTCTTTCTGCGTGCCAAAGTCACCCTGTGGAGAGAAAGGTGGGTGCGCATCACTTCTCTGTGACCAACATCACCACACTGTGAATAATCTGCACAAAACAAACGGCATTTGGTGACAGCCAGGCAGCACAGCATTTACATTACGTGAGGGGACAGGTGACATTCCTTTTAAGAATATTGCCATTTCTCATTCATATAGCGATTACACTTGCAGACTGGGGTTTACTACCAAACCGCAATATGTGGGAATCATGGATGTGTACAATTTGGTGATGATGGTGGACCGACCTTGGCCAGCTGCTGGATGATCATGGGAATCAGACCAGTATCGATGACAGCCTGGACCTGCTGCTGGTTCCCAGCTGTAATGTTAGACAAGAACCACACTGCCTCCTGGAAAGGCAAGACGACAGACGTATTAACTTCACTTTCACAAACACTCACAAACCACAGGCTCAACAGGGATGTTCTCAGTCCATTATGTTTATTGATGACAGCGAGATAATGCGCACATGCAAAACTTGTGCCCGAAGATACAAGGTGATTCAGGAATTCAAGTGTCTGCCGCAGCGCAGAAAAAAACATGCAAAAAAGTATCATTGACTGCTGTGGGAAGGCAATACATGCGGGGCAGCTACAGGACAATTTGAGATGATGTCAAACACAGCGAGGGTCCCACAAAACAGATCTTGGTGTTAGGTTGTTTTGGCTGTCCGAGTTCTTTGCAGTTCTGTTAGTCTGCAGCTGACCTGACAGTTCCCAGTGATGCAACTGCAGCAGCCAATAAGAGCTTGACTCTCTTGACAACAAAGCCAACCGGTCACCAACCAAGCTAACAAAAGCCAACCAGGTACCAACCAAGCTAACCAAGCATTAAGGCGGCAGGTAAGGGAACATATTGTGGTGACAAATAAGTCACAAAGAAAAATCAAGTATAACTGGGAGAAAAATAAATATATTACAGGCTGATCACAAGGCAGCTGTTGCTCTTACCTTATTTATCTTCTCTTTGTGGTGCGTGAGCAGGTTGGGGAAGTGGGACAGAACGTCGCAGTTCAGCACAACCTGTGTCTGCTCATCTGTCCCAGTCACTATGTTGCCCACGGCCCTCAAGGCTGCAGTCTTAACAGGAAGTGACACGTTAGCCCCACCCAACAGTCAGTATTCAAGCAAGCAAAAAAAAAAAAAAAAAACCTCATGCCAACTCACCTGAACTTTGACCTCTTGGTGACTGAGCAGAGGCACCAGGAAGGGGACCACACCTGAGTCGATGACCATTTGGATCTGTTCGTTTCCTCCATCAGTCAGGTAGGACAAAGCCCACACCGTGTCGACCAGAATCTAACACCAGAGGGAGGGACAAGTACGCTCAGACACAAAAATGTCCAGTAGATAATGGTTTGCTTAAAACTGGATGATTTCAAGGCTCTATGGATTTACTGGCATGGGCAATAAACCAAACAGACCTATAATGTTCATGATGAGAGAAGCAAGTCTCTCTGAAAACACTGAAGCTATGCTATTGGTATGGTAATTTACCACCCCTTAGCCATGGATCATCAATAAGTGTTATAAACAACTGTTGGGGAGAGGGAATATTCTATTATGCAACACAAAAGCATCAGGACTGGAAACTTTTTTGTGAATATTTTATTGAGCATCAATACAATTTATAACGGCGATACAAAAAGAGCAATGCCCCCGAAACTTTATAACTATAAATCGCTTGGTTTTAGCACAAAAATTAAAACCATTGGTGACTTATTTATAACCATCGCTGGCATTATTCCGAACGTCACCCTGCACTCGCCACAAGGGTGGGCTTGAGCTCAAAGGAAGTGGAGCGCGGCCTCCTGCGAATCACACAGGCAGCAGGAAAAGAGCCTCTCATCACGGCCTCCTTCAGCCCTAAGCCTGTCTGTCACTGCCCAGAGGAAACCTGACAGAGCTTTGTGGCAGCAGCTGCGTTTACAGGAGGCAAGAACTCAAAACAGATAAGAGGCGGCACTTACATTAATATCGGTGTGATAGATCAGAACGCACAGGGCAGGCAGGATCTGAAACGGAGGGAGGGAGAGAGAGAGACAGACAGAGAGAGAGAGAGAAAGGCTGAATGTGCAGCAAACAGATGACTCTGCATTCTTATAGACAGGCATTTTATCAGATGCCACCATCAGAACCAAAACAGGTCCATTCAGGCAAACGATGGGTCAGTACCTGGTCGCAAAATGGGGGGAGGGGACTATGCATCCATATCCACTCCCCAGCATCAGCAGCATTAAACGCTAAGCTGCTGCTATCCTACGGGACCGATCATGCCCCCCCCACCGAACTCTCACACTCACCGATTACTGGATTATCTTCCACACAGTGAACATAAGATTGTAGCAGTAGGTCAGAAAATAATCAGCATTTAGACTCCATGCATTGTCTCTGCTGTAAAGCATGACTGGGTCAGTACCGAGTCGCCCTTATCTGTGTCCCCTCCACACTTATGAGAACAGCTCCCGCACAGAGTGTCTTCACTCAGAAGTGAACTGTGTTAGTCATCAGGCTAATGGGTGATTACAAACACAGCAAAAGCTGGGATACGAAAGGATCCATCGCTGCTCCCAGCTTTGATTGTCAGCCCTGCGGTTTAGTTAGTGCACACACGCTTAAATGGATTCTGATTGGTCCAAACTCTGGCCTTTTCAAATAGTGGATGCAGTGTTTCTCAGTCCGGTCCTTGGGGACCCACAGACAGTCCATGTTTTTGCTTCCTTCCAGCTCCCTGTAGATAGCAAAAACATGGACTGTCTGGCAGGGAGCTGGGAGGGAGCAAAAACATGGACTGTATGGCAGGGAGCTGGGAGGGAGCAAAAACATGGACTGTATGGCAGGGAGCTGGGAGGGAGCAAAAACATGGACCTATTGTAGGCAGGAAAGGATGTGTCATTCAGTCTCTGGCTGTGAACCGGGTGGCAATGAGGACAAAAAGCAGGGGGATTAACAGGTGCTGACCGGCTGATGGGGCCGGAAGGGGGGGGAGTACTAACCCAATACAGAGGGCGGAGAGGAGACAATGGTGGGGGTGGGGGAGCCACCTACACAACCCCTCATTCATATCAAAAATCATATAATGCTTTCAACCTGGGAAAACAACACTACCCATGAAGTTCACACCCATATAAAAGGACGCACACAATATGTACATTAACTTAGATCAGAGTTGGCCAATCTTATCCGCAAAGGACCGGAGTGTATGCAGGATTTCACTGCAACTCCCTAATTAGGTCACTAATTAGAGGACTGATTGGCTGTAGAGTCCTTACACATGGGATTGAACAGCTGACCTACAGGTTATGCCAAAAACCTGAATACACATCAGCCCTTTGCAGATAAGATTGCCCACCCCTGACTTAGATCATACATCACAAGATCCTTGAACCGGCGACCTTCTGATCACAGACATGGAGGCTTAGCCCACTGAGCTACACGCTGCCCCCTATAGAAAACTTCTATGCTCATTTTCAAATATTTAAATTAACTAATGATCCTAAACACCAATGAGCAAATAAAACAAGCGGCACTAAAATGATGGCGTGTTCTACAGCAAAGAACATTTCTTCCCCCCTCTCTCTCTCACGCACACACACACACACACACACACAGGGACACACACGCACGCACACACACACACACGCCTTACCTCTTGCACCGTCTCTATCGGAGGAGGAGGGTCCTTGTTCCTACACAGGTTCACGATGACCCAGGTGACGTTCCGGAGGAAGGTAATGGGGATGGAGGGGTTGATGAAGGACAGCAGTGGTTTGACCACACCCAGCGAGATGACGTAATCTCGGCACTGCGGCCCGTCGCCTGCGGGCACGGGAAGGCGGGGTCAGGCTGCGGGAAGCCGGCCTGATGTGGGCGGGACTTCCTCCGAAGGGACGACTCACCGATGATGTTGCCCAGCGCCCAGACAGCCTGCTCGCACACGTTCTGGTGGGGGGAGTGTAACAGCCGCAGGAAGAGCGGGACCGCGTCTATGGGTGCGATCAGACAGTGGTCAGACCCTCACTGGCACACAGATTAAAGCTGGCAAATTAACACGTCAGCTAGGGGACTTACTGGATTTGACCACAGCCTGAGTCTGTGCGGAGGTGCCAGATGCAATGTTTGTCAGAGCCCAGGCCGCCTCGAACTGCAAGGACGGGCTGCGGGAGCAGGCGAGACTGTTAGCTCACAGACAGCGGCGGGCGGGACTGTTAGCTCACAGACAGCGGCGGGCGGGACTGTTAGCTCACAGACAGCGGCGGGCGGGACTGTTAGCTCACAGACAGCGGCGGGCGGGACGCCAAAACTGGACAGGCCGCTCCCGCTTTTCAGGTCATAGTAGCTTAAAACCTCTGCAGCTGAATACGGCAAACATCCTTCTCCATAGAACCTCCATAGATGGCGACCATCGGCAGCGGGGAACGCGGAGGCTGAGCCTAACAGAGCACGCTCCCTCACCCCGTCTCCCCCCATGACCTCTGACCTCCACAATCTAAAATACCACGGTGCGCAAATCTAGGCGTGCCATTACAACGGGAAGCAAAAATCCAGGAAACGGGGGCTTTCGGATTCAGATCTGAACTGCCCAAAAAATAAATAAATAAATAAACTGTAAGATGCAAGCATGCAAAAGCTTCCAGTTCCTGAGAGGCTGAGACCAGCGTCACTCAGAAAGACTCCGAGGAGCCCTCAGTGCCCCTGTCACCGGGACACGTCACTGCATTTATGTCACATTGTTTACGGTACTGTGTCACCCTGCACCATCTGTCACTGCAACAGTTCCACCCCCATTACTTAGGCTCCGCCTCCCTGGCACCAGGTCCACCAATGGCTGACAGGGAGTGTGAAGCCTGACGACAGGTTCGCCATGGCAAGCTGCCCCCTGCCCCAGCCCATACCCACCACCCTCCCGTAAGGGACACAGGAAGTGAAAGGCTCCACACTGGGTGACTGGGAACCAGTTAAAGGACAGAAGGAAAGGACATGGCACAAATGAACGCTGTGGCACTCCAGCATGCGCGCGCGCACACACACACACACACACACACACACACACACACACACACACCTCAAGCAGTCGTCATACTCACTTGTCATCCCTTTCCAGGCATTTGACCAGGATGGGGAGAATTCCCGACTTTATCAAGTCATCGATGGGGGGGTTTCTGTCGCTCGAGAGCAGCTTTCTGCAAGAGAGGATGAAGAGGAGTATCAGAGTGGAGGACGGGGGAAGAAAAGTCAAGGGAGCCCCTGGTGGGGATTCATCTACATTGCAGCTGCTGGGGACAACAAACACAGGCTCTGCTCCCAGGCAGTATGTCTCACACACACACACACACACACACACACACACACACACACACACACACATACACACACCCTCACCTGGCTGCCTGTACCGCGCTGAGCTGCACGACGGGGTTGTCACTAGTGGCGTTCTTCAGAGACAGACAAAATGACGGGCACATTAGCACTTCCCACAATCCCACAGGGCATCACTGCTCAAAAGTGCACACCAACCATCCATGTTTATTGAGCCTTACCTGTAGGATTGCATCTAGTGTCACATTTTGCTAGGAGGAGAGGAAAAAATAGAGACACTTAAAGCAAATCATATCACACACACACACACCCCCCCCCCCCATCTGGCAGCTTAAATCTCCTGACATTAGTCTACGAGTGTGACGGCACGCGAGATGGGCGGGCTCAGGGTGGGCTCAAGGCTGAATGAGCCAATCGGTTTTGACATACAGACAAGGGATAACAACACAACTAAGCCTGCAAGGGAATGCGGTGAAGTTCAAGTAGACTCACTCCTTTGAAATCTGCGTCTATGTCAGAGTCTTCGAGGTTTTCTTCCTGTGGGACGTTGGGCAGCTTCTCCCTGGCAGCTGTTACCACCAGCCCTACCATCCTGACC
>JAODKE010000085.1:449048-474301 GCA_026779605.1 Mormyrus hasselquistii
ACTTGGTTGCCACCCTTTCCCCCACCCGGCGCCCTTCCGATCTGGGGGGGAGACAAAGGGGCTCGTAAGGGGGCCCCGGGCCCCCCAGCTCAAGGCCCCCCCCCCCCCCATGCAGACACTCGGTACATAAAGCGGCTGTTTGCACCATATATTAGGTTCACTCACCTTATTTGTTCGTTTATTGCTTATTTGCACATCTTACTTCCATTCCGCTGCCTCTGTTTTATCTTAAATATTGATTTTTATTGTCCTGCTTGTATGTTTGATTGATACGTCCTGCCACCACCGGCACCAAAAGAAGTTCATTACACTTTCTGTACTTGGCAAATAAATTCTGACAAACCTAACAATAAAAAATAATCTCCACTGCAGGTTCTGTTCCAAATTTCCCCCAGTGTCACTTAATGAAACCCCAAACAAATTTTGAAGGCCACTCAATGAATTTAGTCTATATGCCATTCATGATATCTGCTATTAGGTGGAGAAACCGAGAAGAAAAAAAAAAAAAAAAAAAAAGCGCCTGTAAATGACATTTACAACACATGTAAATCACGGGCAGTTTGACGACATTCACTGCACCAGATTCACAGAAGGCTGTGGATTAAAACTGAAGTAGAAGCCTAATTTGCATTCCAGTTACACCCCCCCCAACAGAGGGTACTAAACACCCTGTTACTGAGAAGCAGCCGGTGTCAGTATAACTTAACATCAGCAAAAACTGCAGCGGAACTTCTCTGAAGGTAGGAGAGACCTTTAGAAATGTTCCAACACCATGTGCTTTCCCCCCCTGAGTGATGTAATGGGGGAGCAATGCGCACCGCCCCCCTCCCAGCCAAAGAACAATGCCGGAACCGGCCGATTATGTCAGGGAGGAATGCACTGGGTCCTCCAGCGCAATTCCCCCTGCTGCCTGCCTCCCCGCCCGCTCGGTGGGGACTCCCCCCCCCTCCAATACCGACATCCTCCCAAGGGGAAAAGTGACACTGCCCTTCACAGCGACCCACGTCCTGGCGCTCTGCCTGAGACGGCCTCAGCACACAGGTCCCCACGTCCCCTCAGGATTAGTTTGACGTCAACAAGCGAGATTCGCCCGTGACGACGTTCATAAACTCGATCAGCTGTGAGCCCTAGAATGCCAGGCAGCCGCAGTGCAGTGGCTGCGCCAGAACAGGAGGCCCCCACGCCGGCCCGGGCAGCCGCTGAAGGCTGCCGTTCTGGTTAAAAGTGCTTCCCACTGGAGGCTGGAGATGAACCCCCAGTGCTTACAGCAGCTCGACTCTGCGCCCGCAGCCCTGGGGTCACAGAGTGCAGGAAACAAAGGCAGAGCCTGGAACTCTCCAGGTCATTTCAGCAGAAGCTAAAAGAGAACCGGCCTGGAGAGGGCCAGGTACTGTAACCTCCGCAGGAGTCCACCAGAGGGGTTTACGGCACACCGCCGTTCGCATGAACCCACTGCATGTGCTGTATGAAGCTAATGAAGGCTAATGAAGCCAGTCTGCAATGGACAAGAGAACTGCCAACTCGTAATGCAACACAATCTAAAGGCTCTTTTCCACCACACAAATTACGGTACTTTCGCTTTTCCATTGACTTCCGGTCGAATACCAGTACCGAAATTTCGGTGCCAAACCAGTTGAGGTACTTCTTTGGTACTTCGATACTTTGGGGTGGGACTTGCAAATGTATTTGCTGTTGATTGGTTATGCAAATAGCCTGCCGCTGAAACACAAAATACAACCGCGATCTTTTGAAAACACACAGCGAACAGCGAGACACGAAATAAAAACCAGTAGTTTATATAAAAAAAAAATATAAAAAAAGTAAAATAGAAGGATGGACAAACGAGGAAACACAGGCTTTAATCGCCATATGGTCGGATGATACAGCGGGATTTGGATGACACGTCTCGAAATAAAGTTTTTGCCGTTCCGAGCTATTCATTTCCCCTGTTTCCCCTGTCGCGTGCCGATTTGTGCACGATTTCGCTGTTGTTTTCATGTCTTTTTACAAAGCTCTTGAGTTAAACAAGCCATATATTTTAAAACATCAGATGCCTTTTCAATGTTTCTTGTTTTTACAGATAATAAATGAAATTATTTTCATTTATTATCGAATGAAATTCGCTGGATAGAGATATTTCTCGATGAAAACGGTATAGAATTGCTTATAAGACAATATTACGTGTGACGATCTACCGTATTCACATGTAGTAATGTACCCGAGTGATTGTCAGACATCTCACATATATCTTTGCCTAAATATTAGGAGAAACATTATTTCCTGACATCCAGGATATTTGGCTCCCCCTGTTAAAACAGGTTTACAGCAACTCTGGGCTTCGGTACTAATAACAATACAGTAAATCACATGTGATAATGTACCTGAGTGATTGTCAGACATCTCACATACCTTTGCTTTAATATTAGGGGAAAATTTATTTCCTGATAGACAGGAGAAACAGGGAAACTGAACTGCCCGGACCGTAAAAAGACGCTTGGAAGAAATGGGGGGCACATGCAAAACACCGTGCAATGCCGCTTGAAAATCAAAAAACATAATTAATTTGTTTGTTTTCAAAAGACTGAATTAGCAGTAAGCTTATTCTTACTGCTTTGATCGGCTTAGCCAAAGTAAGTGTACCTACGTAAACATAAATGATGGCAGCATACATGCAATTTGGATATTACTGAATCTTTGTTTTGACATAACAATAACACGCATTTTCCAGCCTAAACTGTTAGTTTTAATTTAGGGCTCTTTTTTTTTTAATATGATTTAAGATGTGCTTTGTGATGATGTCAGTCAGGGGCGGTGACTGATGTCATCATTTGGCGCCGGTACCATTTTTTATGCCAGTGAAAAACCAACATAAAAAAAGTACCATACTTTCGGTACTTTATGGAAGTACCGAAAGTACGGTACCTGGTGCGGTGGTAATACACCCCAAGTCATGTGACCAGCATGACAGTCCTGCTCCCCAAAAATGGAACCGTCTGACGCTGTCAGAATCACACGCAGACCACACAGGCTGGTCACGCTGTTATGGGATGTGCTGCAGCCTGGAGGAAGCACACGTGCGTCTGACTCCAAGAGAGAAACAAGCCCTCAAGCCAGAGCAAGCAGTGAGCAAACACTAAAGCCCTAAACACACATGCACTAAACATTCTTCTATTTCAGTGAAGGAACACAAAGTCCAGCCAGGTGAGAGGACAGGATAATTGTGACGAACTCGGGACTGGCAGCACATTTTTACCCCGAGGCGATACGAGCGTGAGGAAATGCATGGGAAAGCAGGACCGGCCGTTTCCCAGGGTGAGGACGGCGCCCCCAGAAACCAGCAGGATGTTTGATGCCTTGCACCAACTCGCAGCCCCTGCCATAGACTCACGCATTTCACCTCTGACCTCAGCGAGTCAGCGTCTCTCAGATCCAACAAAAACACCATAGACTTCAGAGAACCCCAAGATTAACCGCATGTCCAAGAACTATCACCCTCTTGAAGAATAAGGAACAACGTGGGACAGAGCATCACTGCTGAGCCCCAATAGAAGGACTGAGGGGAGTTTCTCCCCAGCATCACCCGCACACGGCTTGCCACAGGATGCATTCTCAGGCATGCAGATGGGCGGGTGAATGGCCAGCCCCCGGGACACCTTGGCTTTCTGTCTGGGGAGTTCCCATTTAAATATCCAACAGACTCCATGACAGGCTTTAGACAATAGTGTAAAAACTTCATCTTACCTTCCGCAGCTCCACTGTCACCTCGTTCCTGTGTCTCCGCATCGTCTGAAAGGAGAGAGGGTCACCGTCACTCGTCATGCGGCAATGCCCCAAAAGGGTCACGGTTCACACGACGACGCGTCTGCTGCCGGTCAGGCGGCCGCAGCAGCGATGCCGAATGGAGAACACGGCTGGCCGGGGTCCCGGCCCCCAAGCTGACCGCTCCATTCAGGCTCTGCCTTTGGGGCCTGCCGGAATTAATGACCAACCAAAGAAGTGCAACCTTGGGAACCGGCCAGAGCACTGTCGCTATGGCGAAACCAAGAATCACTCACCTCCACCTTTCGAAAACAATGTAACGTCTAAATGTCCAGTTTTACAAAGAGGGTGGAGATTTATCAAACTAAAAACCCATATAGCTGTTATTGTTCAGATGTATTTATATACGGGTAATATGACCGTTCAACGCCACTTGTACTTGCAAACAAACAGCCATGAAGCCTATCATATAAAAAATTAGAGTTATATATTTAGTCATATAAGAATATAATGGTTCGTATGGAGGAACGCATGCATGACTTTGTAATGCTCGTGAACATATTGCACGTCTTGTACAGTATAGCATGGTACTATGTAGTTACTTATATTATTATTGTATTACTATGTATTGTAATGTATTATGTAATGTTTTTATTTTATGTAAATAATCCAATAGGGCACCATCCATGGTTTTGCCCCCTATGAGCGCCCTGCCAGACAGTACATGTTTTTTCTCCCTCCTAACTCCCCAACGGCTGATGGCAGAAAAATATGGACTGTCGGGGGGGGGGTCCCTGGGGACTGGACTGGGAAACACTGCAACAGGGTACCTAAGAGTTTAGGGATAGAGCGCCACTGATCTGGATCTCATACCCCAGTCCTCAGGGGCCGAACTTTCACGCTCGGGTTATTTCTACTCTCCAAGAGAGACCTTCTGCATTTAAGAATTTAAAAACTGCAGGACATAAACAACAGCTGAGGCTCTGGAGAACGGAGCAGAGCAAACGACTTGCCGGCCTTGGCCACACACAGGGTAACTCACCACAGGGCAGAGGAATCATGAGCTGTCCACCATCCTGTGTCAAAACCTAGAGTGGTACGCCCCACCTGGGGATCACCCAGAGTGGTACGCCCCACCTGGGGATCACCCAGAGTGGTACGCCCCACCTGGGGATCACCCAGAGTGGTACGCCCCGCACACGGATCGCACGGGGGTGGGGGGCTGCTCTTCATATTAGATCATATTAGACCTTATGATGCAGCTTCCCAGCTAGTGTTACCATCCCAAACAGTCACATGCACAGACCGGGTCAGGCATGTAGGCACCAAGTGCAGACGGCAGTGATATATCTCATGTGTTCAGACTTTACTTTCACACCAGGGCCACCAACTTTAAAGAGTTTTCGGCCAAAAAAAATAAAAAGGACATTTACATTTATTGATTTAACAGACGCTTTTGTCCAAAGCCAGCAAGGAGGATTAATCCTCTGCACCATATTCACTAACATGAACATTCTAAAAATTACCATGTTCAACAACCCTCTATGTGATGGGAAAGGGCCGTGACATATCTTCACGCTTCTCCACCTTGCTAAACTTCTCATAGGAATCCTGTTCATTCAGCGGCTATGGCAGCCCTGACCCACCTCAGTCGGGAGGGGGGGACCAGGAAGTGGGACATCCCCATAGCATTGGAAGTTTGGCAGACACTACGCTCTCTGGCCCTCAGGAAACCTCATATCCACAAGGCTAAATTCTGCGACATGTTTTGGTAAAAAACCTGCAACTAGACCTTTATTACTACAAATATTAATTTCACAGAATTCAGTAATGAATTGCTTTAATTCCTGGATTAAGAGACTAAGTCTTTCATATTCGTTCTCATTGGGTACCAGCTTTCTCACAAATCGAGGACTGTACAGCCGTGCGTCAGGGCACGCTGGGAGTTATTTCAGATTAACTCTTGCCGATAGTGATTACATGCGATTTCGCACATTGTAGAAACATACTGCAACAAATTCTTCCAAAACAAAGCACTTGTGATTCTAATCATGAACTACAATTATCAATGCTTTTAAGCCATTAAAGAAACTGTATAAATATTTCTTGAATTCAGGAGTCACAGATTTAAGTGAACTTCAAATAAACAAGTCCCCAAATGAAGCAAAACAAAGGACACACAAATTCACTTCCCAAATGCAAGTAGAGGCGAGATCAAGATCATGATCATTGCCAGTCCATAAACCCTTAAGAGAACTGAAAAAAAACACTCAGAGCACACAGGGGCATCTCTGAAAACCCCAAGGAGAATCACTGTCTCTGGGCAAACATCCCCACAGCTTCAGCATTAGCTACACAAACATCCAGTCTTGCTAGAAGACAGCTTTACCATGAGAACCAGAAGACACAATTATTGCCTCAATCACCGAAGTTCACATCGTATTACCACGGTGCACATTGACACCAAAGCAATCCAACCAGAAAATAGGCATGGCTCTTGCTGACCTTGTTTTACAAAACACACTAAAGCCAGCAAGCCCAAATCCATCATTACTGAAGCACTTTCGCCACCGAACACCACATGACCAGATACCAGTAATAATAGCTGATATTAGCTTGGCGCTACATTGCAGTCCCAGAGCTTCAGTTCATGGCCGAATAATGTCGACCTACAACATGCAAGTCAGACAAGAGCTAGAAATAAGTTACTTGCTGACTGAAACATATCTTAAAAACTCTTGAAAACATTTCACATAGCACTCGAACTACACCAAAATTTACAAAATAACAAAAATATGTTAAAATAAAATGGTTATTAAGTTACCAATACCAAAATTCTTAATTTGTTCATATGGTGTCTAGTCCCCTGTTGTACAAAAAAAATAATCACACAATGCAGATTAATCCATTGCACAATTCTCACAGAAAACTTTACAATACGGTTAAATGGGATAAACTATGACAAAACCATCTTCTATATGAAGTGGTTTATAAGACTAGCATCCATAGTTTAAAAACAAAGTACTGCTTAAGGGGGGAAAATGCTAGAGCAAATCTCCTCAGTTTTTGGGAACCATGAGCAGTCAACATAATCGTGCCCAGTTACTCTGTTATCAAGACACTTGTGGGGAAAAGTGCAGCACAAACAAACGTTGGCCATGTCATACGATGTCAAGTCTAATTGTATTCTATTAAGTTATATCTCGGTGCCTGCGTCCATCATTTTTACGGTGAAAACAAAGGGAGTGGACCAGAGCGACGATGATGGTAATGGAAATGAGACCGGATAAGGAAGCCGAAAGCCCCCTGGTGCGATAATGTGCGACACGCAGCTCGGAGAAAGGGCCACAGAACCACAAAGAGGAACGTTTAATCTGGGGGATCATCTGACATGTGAGGGGAGCCGGCCGGCAGTGCGCTCGGCGTTTTACATAAATGAATGGAAGGTGGCTGAGGCAGCGTCCGAACGGCACATCCCACCGCGCGTTACCAAGCCCTCGGCAAGAGAGCACATCCATCAGCAGCTCGTTGCCAGTTACTCGTGTCCCTGCTCTATATCACCCAGCCGCCTTCCCTGGTCCGGAGAGCCGCCCGTTAAGCTGCGCTTGCTAACGGGCCGACGGGCTCACTCGCTGACGGCTAACACGCGAGCTAGCATGCTAACGGCGCTAGCATGCTAACACGCTAACCTCTCCGGGCGGCGCGGCTGCCGGCACGGCTGCGTAGCAATAATTCCATTTGATAATCGGACAGTTAATCTCCGAATTTTAGCCGAAGTGAGCCAGTGCGGTACGAAAAAAATCACACAAGCAGCCGCAGTATTCCGCGCAGAAACAGGCGGCCGCTTAAACACCATTGTTAAGCCAATCCCGACAATACACCCCCGGCTAAGTGGTGCGCGGCCCGGCGGCAGGCCTCAGGAATAAAGCCAGAAATGAGATGCTCAAAGCGGGCCTGGGACGCCGGCTAGCCGGGCGGCTACTAGCTTCGGCAACAAGGATCGATGCTTACGGTGCGGCCTTTCAACAGGCCGTTCCCGCTGCGCCTGATGGCGGCGTAGGGGGTGGAGGATGTTTCGGAGCAGACCGCACCGTACACCCTGAGCCTCCAGTCACACCGCCACCAAGACTGTCACGATACCGGAGAGGCACCCCGAGAGTCGGGCCGCCTCTGCCGGCCATCGCCTCACCTCGACATCGCGCCCTTTATTTTTGAAGCTTTTGATGCGGTGGTTCTCCAAGCCGGCGTTGTCTGCCATGGCTGTGTGCTCGAGGGGGAGGGGGGGAGTGCAGTCCGGCGCTCGGAGCTCCAGTGAAATACGGGAGACTGTCCCGCTGCTGAGCGGAGAGGGAAGGGGGGCGGCGAGGCGCAGCGGAGCGCGTCCGGCCGGGGGGGGGCGTGGAAAGGAGGAGCCAAGCGCAGCCACTGACGCCAGGAGGTCGTAACGTGTGCAGGCTTCGCCGGGGAGGGCCAGCCCGGCGGTCCTCTGCCGCACCCCCGGCCGCAAACACACTATTCAATGGGGTTTCGAGCACCGGCCCCTTTGCGTAGGCTGGGTTCGCGGCGGTTACATAAGAATCATTTACGCCGGGCGACTAATGTCGCTCCGGGGGCGGGAAGAGATTCACGTAGAACAGATCGTAACTGCTTCTGAGAGGACATTGGGTATAAAAGCATGCGAAGCGGGTATCAAATTAATTCCTTCATCGCAGACAAAACGATGCCCAAAAGTCGTTTTAACTTGAGGCCATATGCGTGGTGAACGGAGGCCGAAGGTACGTGTTTCATCCCATTTTGAGACACACACATTCACACAAAATCCATGAACTAGTTCCGAGTGAGCAGCACTCTCTCCTTCCAGACCTTCAGGCTTGAAGCCATCAGGACAGCATCCAGATGCCTAAGGATATTTTAACTGTGTCAACTCGGATTAATTAAATTCAGGACAAGTTGTGATTAAAGATAGACTCCATGTCATTGGGGAGGAAAAAAAAGTTTATTAGTGCAGAATCACAAAGATTTGGTTTTCAACACTCAGATCCCTTCAGTGCAAAAACTTAATATTTAAATAAGTTATTTTTTTAATGCTCCCTGAATCTGTAAACAAACCAAACTCATTCATTTAGCTGGGTTCTTCCAATGTGATACCAAGTTTAAAAAAAAAATGCATTTTAAATAAAATTTAAACCTCTGAAGTTAAACTGTCTGCAATCATTACATTTACATATATAAAATATTTTAAGAACTACTATTAAATTGCCAGACATTAGAATAGGCATGTCTATGCCAATCCTCCAGGAGATTAAATATTTTCAAACAGATAAAGCTCACATTAAGCAAAAAACTACTAATAGAGAGCAGCCTGATGTATACCTCTGTAACAAGTAAATGAAAATCATGGCTTTTAAACCACTTGCCTTTTTCCCCATGGTAAGCAGAGGCCTGGAATGGTACATGACCATGATGGACAACACAAATCCACATGTGGGCACAAACACAGTGGTAGGCAAAAAAAAAAAAAAAAACACACACCATAGATCTTGGGGAGGACCCACTGACTGCCACTATCACCATTTTGTAATGTTAGTGTCACTGTATATCCACAAAATAAACTTAAATAATGGCCTTTTGACAGTGAAAGTGTTTACAGTTGCAGCCAGCAGAAGCAAAGCCTTCGGCTCTTGGTGACTTGTGTTAACAACTGTTAGTTATTCTTTAAAATAAAGCAACAACAGCAACAGCAGCAGCAAATACATGAGGCAATCAGAGGCAAGTGTAATATGTGAAAGCGATACTTTCGCCTGACAAGGGGATGTGGAACAGCCTGAATATACAACACTCACAGAGGGACACTCAAGCCAGACTGGACAAGAACTTGTGGGCCATAGAAATCTGCAGGTCCCGCTCATAGACGGGGAAAAGCAACAGGGTAAACTGGCTGCAGGTTACCATGGAGACATGGCCCACAGCTCAAAAGATCTGCTGCTCAAATAAGATCTTTTCAAAACCTTGAGGGGGAGTGTGGTAGAAGTCACTGAACTGGCAGTCAATTATAGCGCTGTCATCCACTGCAAGAGAAAGCAGAAAAAAAATTAGGGTCCAAACAAGTACATTTTCTGCAGGACAAAGCAGAAGGGTGAGCAAAACTGATTTTGAACAAGACATACTAGAGTTTACAGAAGTTTAATAAAAATATAACATTCAATCTGAAGCTTAATGGTAGGGAAAAAAGTAATTTCTCCCACAGAAAAGTTGCTCTCACATTGTCCATTTAAAAAAGTGAAGCAAAAAGTATCAACTTTGGATGTATCCTGCCCTCTAGTGGCAACACCAGTTATTAATGAAGAATAACACCTTCAGTCGAAATTCGGAGGTTTTCGCATAGGGCTGCACGAAATCACATCACAATTATATTGTGCATGTGCAATACTCACTAGGCTGTTAGATGATGGGCTTAAAATTTGTCCGGCCACCAGGATTTCAGTACTATACAGATGATTGTACCCACAATTCAATAAGCACATTATTAGTAAGACTAAAATATTAATGAGAGGTGTATTGTGATGCCCAAAAGTTAGTTGTCTGTATAAATTAGACGTATCCTTATGCCTATTAAGTTCAGTTAGCAGAGCACGCCACACCCGTTTTGGTAAATCATGGAAGCAATAAGCACTGAAGTCAAGAAAGGGATAGATCAAACACAACATATTTTAAAAGAGGAGATTGTGGATGAACAAGGTTTTTTTACAAAAACATAAGGATACACCGAATTTACACAGATTACTAATCCTGCCATCACAACACATCTCTCATTAATATTGTAGACTTACTACTAGTCTTCTTAAATTGTGGGTGCAAGTAAATGTCCATTAAGTGCCCAAAAAATGGCATTGAGACAAATTTTCACACACATCATCCACAGCTCTGGGGGAATCCCACAAAGCAGAAATTCTTTAGCCAGATACCTTAAGTCAGATGTAAGGACTGTCCCCCTGGTCGCTATGTAATATCATACAGCCCTGTTTTTGCATCCCTTATCTTACACGCCGATGCAACACACACATCAGATGAGACGTGAATGCAAGAACAGCCATTTATCCACCGCCCCTGGAGGAGTTTTTGGACTCACAAGGGGTGAACAGAGTGTATTTTCTTAACATTAAACAAAAATTGTGTATTAAATTCGGGTGTAGCTCTTTACCGTAAACCACTGGGTAAACCGTCCCACGAATTCCTGAGGCTGGGCAGTGCATATTTTTTCCATTTAAATATAAATTCAGCTCTACATGGTCATATGTGACACCCTAAAAAGGAAAAACAGATAAATAAGGTTAATTTGATTAAAATAACTAAACACCAACATTCATATATCACAAAGTGATATTTGGGAGTCCAGTCTTCTGTTTTAGCTACCTCATTTTCCAGAGAAGAATGCTCAAAGCTGGTATTTCCATAACAAACACTTATTCTAGTGATGTCCAAAGCTGACAAAGATTGCAATCGGGGCTGACACAGGCATTTTTTAATTGGGTGGTACTAGCTACCACAGCCTGATTCAAAACCAGATCCATTTAGCCTCCCGCATCCGTCTAACTTACTTTGGCTGTGTGGATTTTAAGGTTCTGTCGCACACAGCAGTAAGCCCCAGCCATGTTTGTAATGCCATCGTTTTGTTAGGAGGCAGAAACAGCATTGTTTCACACGATGAATATAATCTGAGGCGTTTGCAGAAACATCATAAGGAAGACGTAAACTTCAAAATTGCAAGGCTTATTTAGATGAAGAATGCCATACTGTGTTTGTGTGTGTATTTAAGATATATTTAAAAACATATTAAAAGAATGGATCAGGACTTTGAATTGGAATATATAAATACAGTGTTCCCACTAAGTCAAATGTGAAATTCTCTCTTTTCCTTGACTTTCACTGACTAAAAAGCAGAAATTCCATAACCTATAAAGAATAGAAAAACAGGCCACCTTTTCGCTGAGCAGAGAAAAACCAGTCATGGTATTTTAAACCCACCAATTACTGCGTGTAAAGGGCTCCCTCTCCAAAAGTTCCCAGATCAATTAGACGTTTTACAAACTTTACATTTAGCTTTTCTGCCATCTACTCTTAGCACCCAGTCCATGCGTGTAATAACTCAAAGAAAAATGCTGCATGGAAAACATTGCAGTTTGACTAATGGCAACTGAAGACGCTACAAAGTTCCTTGATATTTCATGACTTGGCCCCCAAAAGGATCGAATCTCCTGACTTTCCATGACTAAAACGGACTAAGATTCCGTGATATTCCATGACTGGTGGGAACCCTGTAAATATCAAATATCAAGTTTCCAGATTTACTTGCATCTATACAGCTGGTTATGTTCTAATAAAATCCTTCCCACTAACTACTTAAAATTGTCATAGCTGTAAAACCTGTAACTTGAAACAACAAAAATCCAGTCACAAGTACAGCCACTTAAGCGCTATGCCATCTACAGTCTAATTTTAGCTTCAGAGTTGGTTTTCAATCCATTTTCAACTACTCACCATGATATCGCCTTCCTGTGGAAGACTGTTAGCAGGGAGCCTGTTCTTTTCTTCATTGTTGTGGAAGACTGAACCATCGTGTCTCAACACCAGGCTGTGAATATCCCTCCCCAACGGTATTTGATTCAGGTTGGCCTTCTGGGTAGCCACACCAATTCCCCACACACCTGGAGGCAAGACAGAATCCCCTGACGACTGACCTACACTAAACGTCATACCAATGAGGAAACATGGGCGAGTTGTTTCCCCGACCCCAACTTACAACTTTTTATTCTTCCGCATATCCTCCATTTAAAAACATGACAAACACGCTGATATGCTTAGAGCTACAAAATAAATACAACAGTTTCTCTTCAGGTGTACTCTATCCAAGAGTCACCAGAGTGAGGTTTCTATGGTGGCTGTATGAACAACTAGCAAAGTAGTAATAATAATAATAATAATAATAATAATAATAACTTTAATAAATTTAAATACATAAAATCACAGGAAAACTCATAGAAATGGGCAGTGGCGGTACCTCATTTACATCTTTTATCAGTCAGCGCGAGGCTCACCTGTAGACTGAACCTTGAATTCAAAATAACTCTTGTTCTGGTGAAGCGGAGCATTGGCAAGGCAACCGCCAGTTCCACATATCCTTCTCCCACTCTTAACGATGACCACATCGGTACCTGCCAGGCACGTTTGGGTAAAACGGTCAATAGTTGGCAGTTGTGTGCCCAGCTTTACGGACCAGTGCTATTGGGCCAACTTAATTTCACGAGTCAATGCATATACTGCGCACAAATAATCGAAACAGTTTGTTAATTGGGCTTAGGTCTGTGGCAGCAAAAAGAAAACAAGACGGCATCGTGGAAACAAATCTTCTAAAGCAAGCCCACGGAGCCATCATCAGTGATGACGAACGCAGCACAGTGTTAATACTGATTCTATCAAAGGATATCATTACCAAAGTCTTAATAGTGCCGTCTACATTTTAAGGGTACAGCTTTTAGTAAAATCGTAAAATGCATAGCTAGCATAGCGAAACGAACGCCGTCCATGTTATAAGCACAACTCAGAAATGGCATTATGTTGTGCTAAAAACACCGCTCACCCATATGGTGGGTGTCCAACTGGACCGAAGGCATCTCCTTCATAGGGATGTGCCCCGATGATCCTTCCCCACAGCATCCCATGCAGCAAGAAAACATCGAGGCCATTGCTAATGAGGAGCGAGTAATCCGTAAACAAGCAGCGCACTGCTCGCCTTTCCGGAAGCCGAGCCTCAAGGGCCGGACACCATAGATGGTGCATTCACTGGAGGACATGGATATCGAGCGTCGAAAACTCCACACAAAACGCACACGTCGTTAAACAGCGACCCCTAGAGTTGAAACCTCCGGGAATTGAACGCGGAACGTACGCTCCTCTTCCCGAGTCCTCCAATCGCGTAGTACGATCGAGCAGTCTCCGTTCCAAATGGCATGGAAACAAGGGTAGAAAATCAAGGTCAGAAATATGTTTTACACGTGACTTACTATTGGTAAACACCGCAACCGCGCTTCCAAGTTAAATCAGAATGTGTTGCATTTCCCAATACCGTGGGTTATTCTGTTGTAATTCTAAGCCCCAAATTTAATAATAATCTATAAAGATAAGCACCATTACTGAAAGTTTTTCCACTAATAAAAAAACTTAGATGTTGGGTTAGTTACTCAACGCAATCATATTTCAGTGCGCGTCTATGACAACCTAAATAGTTTACTAGATAGCAGTGCAAAATAATAAATCTGACGGCAGAATACATTTAATCACTAGACGCTTAACTAGATTTGTCTGACTGAATGCATGAAGAAGTGCTAAGCACAAGCAACCACTCGCTGAGAAAACATATCCTATTTAGCAAATTCATCAGAAAGGGTCGCATTACTGGCAATGAACGCCTTAGAGAATAAGAAGTGCATCATAATTTTTAACCGACGAGAAAGTTGCCGTTCATTCTAAGTGTCTAAAAATAACTTGATTGACAAAAACCTGATTAATACTAACACGTATAATGGTCTGGTTGAAGATTTTTAGTCAATTACATGAACACCAGTACTAAATTCACAAAAGGTACTGGGAATTATGCTTCCTATGCTTTTTAAAAAAAAAAAAAAAAACACGACCACGTAACAGTTGATAAGTAGTAGTGGTGACGAAGTATCTAGCGGTCTTGTGGACAGTTTCAATTCCTGATGTTTTGCATAGCAACAACCCCCATCCAACCTCCTCCTCCACAGGCCTTCTAGGGATCATCTACATTTGTGGCTCTGAAAAGAAAAACGAACGTGTTCATAGAGCATTTAAAAGTATGCTAAATTGCGAGCCGTATTTATGAAATCGCTCAATGAAGTTTGCTTTGACGGCTGATTCCAGATACACATTATATTGGGTCTTAAACATCCAATATAACGGTTTTCTAATAGAAAGAGAAAAACCCCTGAACTAGTTAATTTTTTTTTCTCACAAAACGGTGAAGTCTGCACAGCAACAAGCGCCATGATTGCGTTGCACTATGCGTCTCAGGCGCTGGTAAGTGCGACTTCAGTCCAATTGCATGTTTCTCTGTTTCTGCATAATCTTTTCCAATTCATACCGAGTAACCAGCATAGGCAGTCAAGCGAACTATTAACAACAGATATTTTTCTAGCGAGTCTTTCAGTGGCGTAGTACATTTTCGGAATCGTGGCTAGAATTCTATTTACACACTCATTCATCCCGCCTAGGACTAAAACTGAAACTGCACTTCTCTGCGTTAACTTTATTTCCTGTTTATTATCCGGGAATAGAAGTGGCGCGCTCTTATTCACGAATAAAATCGTTGTTTGAGTAATACGACCAATTCCCGCTAGTTTCAAAAGTAGGTCGACCAAGAAAACGCTGAGCGCGTAAAACTATGCAATACTTTTATTGTATGGATGTCGTAATTGCATGCGTTTCTGAAGGATGGTTAGTGTTATCTGAGGCTAACAGATTATTACGTTTATGAAGTGAAAATGCTTGGTCGTAGTGAGGAAGAATTAAGGATCATTGAACGTAATACATACGACGATTGTTATTTTTTCTGACCGAGAGCAGATTTGATATGAAGGATGTATGTTTGGTATTTTCACCATCACTCAAGTGTTGTTAACTGCATTTTCAGAAAGACGGAGCGCCGTGAGGATGCCACCGGCAGGTCGCCAGTTTACGCAGGCTTTGCAGGAAATGATTAGAGTGCGTTTTGGAAACCAGCAGAAAGCCCTGCTTGTGCTCACTGTTTAAAACGTCCCACGATGCTGTTAAATGTTTGCAGATAGACTACTCGATGTGCAGAGATGTGGTACTTTTCTAATAAAGTCTCACCGAGATGTTCCCTTCGGCAGATCACGCAGCCATCGGTGTTTTTATATATTTAGTCGGAAACTCATCCTTAGAAGATGGAGAAGTTTTGCGTTTCCTAAGACTAGCAGGAAGGGGAGAAAAGCGCTTATGAAGAGCTCTTAGGGTTTGGGAACTGACGCGGCGCTGTGCATGTCCCGATTGGAGTCACTGGAATCCAACAAGAAGAAAGCTTTACAGAGACACCAAAAAGGTAAAAAAGGAGAGTATTCAGATAATCTCTGGCTGGTGATCGCATCAGAAAAAAAATAAGTTTTTCTTCGATTTTGAGACTGGGTGATGTCTGTGATGTGCAGATGAAGCAGCCGTATCCGAATGCAGTGCTGGAGGAACAGAGATGAACCCTTATTGTCGATGAAACCATCAAGGGTTGCGTCGACAATCTCTGGTTTCCCCAGCAGATACAGGAGTTCAGGGGGAAAAGTTGGGGGTTAAGGAAACATCGCCGCAGTCTCGTAGGTCCCACGATGAGCAAAACCCTGACGTCAACAATTGGGACACAGTGAAAATCAAAAGTAGACAAGATATGTATGACTCGACTTGTCCGCGGCGTTGTGTGGACTCGCTGTTTTCATTCGCTTCCTTTTGTTATTAATGTATTTGTTAGAGTCGCCAATCCTGTGCTTATTTTAATATTGCTTTTGCAGATCTTTCTACACTCGGCAACCCTTACATACATGTACGCGTGGAGGCCCTACACGCTGCTAGAGCGAAGTGGCCAGCCTTATTTGGCTTTCGATATTTCCTTTATAAGTATTGTGGTACGTTTGACTCCAATCTGCTTGACACAGCAGCAAATTTCATTTTTAAGTTTCTGGCTTGTGAATGACGTCAGGAAATTTACCTTTGAAATAAATTGTCGTCACACCTTTTTTAACCACACTATTTGCTTCTCATATATTAATGTAATAAAGCAGCCGTTCAGAGCTATATGAATTTAATGTCATGTTAGACGAAATAAAAGGACAACCCTTTGATGTGCAATTGAAAGACAACTAAGTGAATGAAAAATTAAAACTTCAATGACTATACTATATCTCACCATATCACTAAAAGCAACTTCTCGGCAGTGTCAAATACATTTTGATACCAGATATTAAGCGGTAAATACAATGGGTAAACATGCTTACATATAGTCAGTGAATAGTTTTTCAACCAACAGTTTCAACAATCTGTGTAATAACATTAACATTATGCTGTTTAATAAAACTAATGAATTAGCCGTTTCTGAAGTGGCGGGGCCCGTTTGGAATTCGGTTTTTGTCACGCACATCCCACCTTCCCTTCCCAACGTCAGCAGTGACGTTAATTAATATGCTCGATATTTTGAGCTGGCTTACTACAACCCATCACGTAGTCTTAATGAATATGTAAACTCATTCAGGGAGTTTATTCATTTAATTATTTTGGTACTCATCAGCAGTAACGTTTTTGAGTCAACAAAGGCTGGTGATTCAGCTTTCACAATAACAGTTCAAGGAGATGTATTGCATAACTGAGCTGGGTCGTGGATAACGAGTCCCGCAGAAATTACAAACTGTGCTATACTGCGTATTTGCGTAATGATAATTTTTTAATTATGAACATTAAGAATACTGCAGTATTTGAAAATTGTGAAATGCAATTTTAGCAAAAACGTTATTTGAATGAAACTTTGTATTTCCCCACTTTTCACCAATATGCGCATCTTGGCAATAATCCTCATTTTTAGGTGTAAACCTGGCGTACGTGTTATATTATAACCAAGTTAGGTTTACCATAAGAAAAATATCACAGGAGAGGAAGATGGAAATAACGAAAACTTTTACCACCGGGTATTTTTTAAGACACCAGTACGGAAAAGTGGCTTAGTCTCAGCTAAAATATTTCAAACACAAGAAATCCTTAAATAAAACTCCGGTTTCACTCCAGGTACCATGTCCAAAAAGAACAGTAACTACATGTTAATAACCAACACAGCCATATCAGTCAAAGTATATATAGCCTACTGTTGCCAGGCAAATCTACTGATGAAGTAGTAAATAGATTTTCTCGAAATTCAGTGTCAAAACAAAATACTGCATGGCTACCATGCAAATACAGGTACACGCTTATAGTTACATTACGCACGGTAGTATTAATTAGTACGAACTGGTCACCAATTAATGTAAAAACATATTACTCTTTAAGGATTTGCGTACTGCTCTGTCGGCCGTATATTGCTCTCTACATTTAAAAATAAACTTTGACTAAGTGTCATTTAAAATGTAAAAGCCTCATGGTTAGGTGTGCAAGTTAAATTTATTAAACTTTTTTTTTTCTTCCATTCGCCTCGAAACTCCTGCATTACATGATGTATGAGTTTCAGTCAAAATGAATATCGTACACTTTTCAAGCAAAGACCGGTAAATGATTTTTTTAATTCAACGAGGGTATTTGCTTTGCTGTTTCCCTGTCAGCGTTGCCCCAGAATACCCGCATAAAGTTAACCATTAAATATCACTATTATTCTTCTTTGCTTGTGTTCCATGTTAAAGGACCTCGTCGTCGCAAAATTGCTTTCGCCAGTGACTCAGATTATTTTGTCTTGCTGAATCGTTGTACAACTATCTATTTGGGGACATTCACGCAATTCATTTAATCAAGTCTGAGCACTGCTCGAATATAGTCTAAATAACTGAAGTCTCCCTTTTTAAAGTAACCAAATGAATTTGGTTTAATTGACTGAGTTCCACTCTAAAGACAAATACTAAATCATTGCAAAATCACAATTCCACCACTCCAATTAAGCCTTAAACGGCAAAATAAAATATTTAAATCAATGTCCTGTAATGCGTTCGATCCATTCCGCCGTGAGTATTCTGCATAAAATAAAAACGCATAATTTCAAGAATTTTAAGTAACAAAATGTTGCGTCGGCTGTCCACATTATAATGTTACAAGTCTGTTACTCCAGAAGAAGACCGATTCAGTTATTTTAGGGATTTAAATATAAAAAAGTACCACCACAAATACCACCTGGATAAACAGTTTCGAATGTAGATTAAAAAAAAAAAAAAAAAAAAAAAACTTAATTATCTGCAATTTAAACGTTCCCGTTCGTATTTCACCCAAACTAGATCAAAACACGCCCTCCGTCCTATTTAGGACGACGAACCTCGATAAACCGCTGTTAATTATAATAGTGTGAAGTATAATAATGCGAAGTCACTAGTAGTTCTATTTCAATCAATTTGAAAATGTGTATAATAAAATCAATTACATTAAATATTTTCAGAAGGGCTGCATACATTGAAGAACGTATTTTAATGTAGGGGAATAAGAGGTTCTGGATTTATTCGTAAATTCTGTGCGTTGTCCACCACAAAGTCACTTTAACTCTTAGCTCGAGTTATGTTCTACATAAATGAGGATGATTTGATATTTCAATTAACGTATTTAAACACTAACATTTTAATTGTTATGTAGGTATGTGTGGACTGCATGTGTGGCGAAAAATCGTATGGTCCGCGAACAAATGACTTATTAAATTTGATACCCATGTAACCAGCGACACTGAAAGTCAAAATAGACATTTTTGTATATCAAATTCACGAATGCTTTAATATACTCCATACTAGTTTCACGGTATCCCAGCGTTTCAAAGGTCGTATGTGTTATGTGGTGATTTAAAACTGAAGTTCCGATATGTATTACATACGCACACACAAATATTATACACTGATTAAAAAACACACACATCACAATACTCATTACATAAAATTCAAAACAAACCAATGAGCAATAGTTTGTGTAGTCTTCAGTTTACCATTCTGAATAGAGAACGGACAGATACTCAGAGACCGTTCTGTTCAGTCCCTGTTAGTTTCTTAGGACCAGTGAATTTCAGTACCTGTAGAACTCTTTAAATTAGCTTGTCTCATTTTTCGAAGTTCAGTGTCGGCGAGATACCTCGCCAGACAGCTGCTGTCCAAGGATGCACACTCTTCAGAATGCTCTGCTCTCACAGCAGTACCATCCAGATGCCAGCCACACCGATGTCCAAGTTCACTGGGCCGACTGCCATGAAAATCCACGGCACCAATGCCTCCGCAGAGGCCAGCACACCACCGCTTGACGTTCCAGTGTGGCACTGATTATTCTGCTAAGGATGAATTTGCAAGGTGAGGACAATACATATACACACCAGTCATGAATTTACAGTGATGTAACACAAATGACATACTTCAGGAAATACCAACTTATGACCAAACTTCCTTGACAGTTAAACATTTTAAATCCAAAGCATGCAAATGGTTCATACAGTGAGATGAGCACAACTTGCAGAACAGCACCAACATGACCGGGGTGCTTATGAGTGGAGGATGACAGAGGAAGGGCCCAGCTTTGCAAGAGTAAATTTCACAAAGAAAGGACAGATAAAGCACTTAAAACAGCTTACACACACAGGGAAAGAAATGAGCTTATATGTACCAAAACAAAAAAAAAAAAAAAAAAAAAAAAAAAAAAACACACCATTTAGTCAGAAAGTACATTACTTTTTCATTGTCATTTAAAGCAAGTTTTTTTTATTCGTGGGTGTCCAGCTAATTAAGACAAGTCTCAGTTTCACTCAATGTCCCCAGAGATGTAATTCACTGTTTATGTTATACCAAATTCTCAATGAAAGGGAAAGCCCAAATTTGTAAATCAAATCAATTGTTTATTATGACAAAGCACAGATCAGTACAAAAATGCACATTTAAATACAGGTTACATTAAACAAGTATTATCTACTCGGCTATACAGGCTTTATACCTAACAGTTTAAAAGCAAACAAATTACTGAATTGTGAAACTTTTGTGAAGAAAAGCAAACATCAGCGAGTGTTAATTTAGCTACTCTATGTAGAATCTGCAATCAAATGACAGCAACAGAAATGTATTTACCTTAAGCAAACCAACAGCAGCACTTTCTTGCCATCACCTCACCCCGTTCTGCTGATCCCTGTGACGTGTAAGACTCCTGATCTCAGCCCAGCAGCCCCCAGCTGAGACGACAGTGACAGCGTTGAGACAGCAGCTGATGGATCGGCTGGCTTCACTTCAGCAGCACGATCAATACTGGAGGCATCAGAAGTGGTTTAACTCCAATATTTACGTGCTGCTAGAGCGAGGCGGCCAGTGTGTATGTGTGTGGGGTGCTGGTGGTGGGGGGGGGGGGGAACACGACGGCATCCCCAGCCTCTCTCTCCTGGGCTTGGTCCACTTATGTGCTGCTTGTCAGCTTGCAGTCTTATTTCCTGCAAGCTGCTTGCCAGGGCCTGTCTGCCTGGTGTTATTGCTGCAGCACAGCATGGCCTGCATCCCCGTATGACCCACAAACCATTCTGTGCTGCTACAGCACCACCAGGCCTGGCCCGTGCACTTCCCTCTTCTCTCCCGCTCTCCCTTTCGTCGTCTCCTCTTAGTCTCTCTTGCTCCCCCCCCCCCCACAGGCATGCTCGCTCACTTGCTCTCTCTCTCTCTCTCCCTCTGTCACACACATACGCACACCAGAGGCCAGGGTTTGACGACATCTGAAATACAAGAACAAGAATGACATGAATGAGCGCAACCTCTACATGAAAAATAAACTTCACAGTTGTACCAGTTGGTTAAATAAATTGCTCCTGGTTAAACACCAGCCTATACAGAACAATTATCCATTAGCATAAATGAATAGGAGTGATCTATTACAGCAATCATTTGACAGAAAATTGCAGAAAACTACCTTTATCACATCAATTACAACAGTTAGTGTTACACACATGCACATGCTCTACTAGTTACGCAAAACAAAGCTCTTGACTGAGCTGCTGCTTAGTGTCAGCCAACATCGATGCCTATGTTAAGGGCTCCAAGTCATCCAAAACCCTGTTCCCTGAACCAATTCCCATCCAAAAATACGTGGACACGCCCCTTTGTGTGAGCACTCCCAGCCAACCCTGCTGCATGCTGGCTAAAGACAATGAAACAGAGGATGGCCAAAAGCCTTTGGTATAATGAATGGTTATTGTAACATGAGAATCTGCAATTAGTGCCATCCACTAGGCAGACGCAATGGAAGCTGACACAATCCAAACTACCTATCTGGCAAAATTGTTACGAGGTTAGACCCAAAACATGCTTACGAAATGAAACCTAATGCATCAGAACCCTTCTCTCTGTTCGAATGCAATAAAATACTATTTTAAATTTGCCCGAATAATACAGAAATATAAGTGAAAAATTCAGCCAAGAGCCTGCAAGTATCTCGGTTCAAAGTGACTAGGCACAAGTTGACAAATTTCTCACACCTTTGGTGGATGCACCTTTACACAGAATAAGGTATTTTAATGTATTTAGGTAAAGCCCAAAGATAAAGAAAAAAAACTGCTGTTCATTCCTAAAAGCATAAAAATAAGCAACTAAATTGGGTAGCCTCTGAAACCTGGCTTTTGTTAAAAAGTATTTCATTTCCATGTCATTAAAGAAAAGCTTACAAGGCTCAAGTAAATCAAGTCTGCCAGGAAATTCTGTATAACCTACTAGTCAGAGGTTTTACTTTTTGTTTAATCACGGTAAAATTGATTGCCTCAAATTAACAGCTAAAACTCTGCAATGTCTTTGCAGTTCCCAGATGGGAATTTACAAACACCAATTATAGGATCTGAAAACTGAAAATGCATTTATAGTCATGCTCACCACATGCTATGCATATGTACAGTAGCACTTGCTAGATGCACACAAGTTCGTATTTTGTCCTATACAAGTCACCATTCAAAATTGGTATATGTTAGACATTTTAGGTCCTAAGAGGCACCATTCAACTAAAAATAGGGGTAAGAAATTCAAATTCATAATTTACATACCTAATTTAGGTGAAACACAGCTGACAGGTAAATAAAGCCAGCACCCAAATGGATTCACCAAGGTCAATTTGATCTCAGGAACAACTGGATTCCCCATCCCTTTACAATACAAGCCATTCAAAGTACTTTAAAAATTTCAAAAATTCCTTGTTTATAAAAATAAGAATCTCATTTTCACATAATCAGTAAGAATGCTGCTCCACTCACAAGGTTCACACTGCAGGACAAATGACCAACCACAATAAGGAACATAATGCATAGGCACAGGGAAAACATAAGTAACAGAACCTATGTGTAAGTATATTTGACATGATCAGCTGTCAGTGTATTGGACTGTCATAAGACAGACTTATAAAATTAGGGCAGATCTCTGATAAAAATCTGTTATAAGCTGGACACCACAATCTCCATGACATCTCATAACCGTAGTGCATTTAGCTAACAAAACATTTTTTTTTCCAGTTGGTTAAAAACCAACCAGAAAGGGGGGGGGATTCTCCATGATGACAATATTTATCAGCCATCATCTACAATGAACAAAGTCCTGAGCTAGACAGACAAAAAGGGGATGATTAGGGGGCAAAGCAGGATCCACAGTTTCATCGGGTCCAGACTAGATAGTGCTTCATAAAGCACCACATAAAAAGGCTTGAAAACTTAAAAAAAAAAATTAAAACATTGCTTCAAGTTCAGAAGGTTGTAAATGGTACAATACAAAATTGTTACCACACAAAGTCAGTTATTTGAGAATGGTGAAGAAGGTGCTCTTAAAATATTGTGAAGTTAATTAAATGAATGAATCTATGGGAAAGACAAAAAGGCCACATTTCAAAATGTCTGCAGAAGTGCAAACATACACTATAATCAACCCACAAGCAGTGAGAGGAAGAAACATTTAAAATCCTATATAGACAAAATAGAAATGCATTGAAATTTAGCAGAATGCAAATTTAATCCCATACTAAATGCCACAAAAAGCTGAATCTAAGCACTTAACAAATGTGAAACTGTAACTGCACATTTTTCCTTCTGTAAAACCTGGCTGCATCTAAGAGTTAAACACTACAAAAGCAATGCTGCCATTGATCCAATACCACAGTGAAACAGAGGTATGACTTTATGGGTATAAGCGATTTGACATCTGACTTTGATTAATTTGAATGCCAGTTACAGACATCTTGCTATAGGTATTAGCACCATAATTGCAAGCCGAAAACTAAAATATTAGAAGTGGTAAATTAGACCTAGTTTTGTTACATGCGCATCTAAATTTCATCCCAGTGGGTAATCACTGACACCACCAAAATTTGTTTAAAATATGTGTCAATACAGTAAGTGATATCCGTGATATGCTCCAATGACAGCCAAATAAGGACACACGTACAACCCCTAATCAAAATGCTTAAAGCTTTTTCAAAACTACTGCACTGCAAATCATAGTTCCTTTAAAGACAGTCTGACAAACAAAATTAACTGGAGGTTTTTACTTGTAATCATGTTTAAAAACAAAACTGAATACATTTAAAGTACTTGATATCTACTGCATTAAACAACACACAAAAATCAACCAGAGGCATTAAAAAAATTATAAATTGCTAACAAATATTTTAATGCCTTTATATAAATCCTTAAATGTATACCATGCTGACTATGAGGGTTCAATGTCCATTTTCATCTGAAAGAGTGAACAGAATGGCTATTTAGACCAAGTCGAGAGGTAGAAGGGTGTTTCTTGTAATTACCACTGGGCTGTTTCTAAAAATCTTCCCTATTTATTAAAAAAACAAACAAAAAAAAAACTTGTGGGTGTCAGGCCTACATAAACACACACAGAGTTACCTTTACATTCACTCAAACTCATGCACACTGAAGCACACTTCCTCCTGCACTGTAGCCATGTCATAAAAATCACAAACAACCATTAAAATTATACAATTACACATCTGGAAAAATGAAATAATCACAAACCACTACTTTGCTCTTATGCTCCTCCCCCACAACACACAAAAAAGGTATAGGCATAAAAACACACTAAATATTTCTTAAGGCTTGCATCACACCATAGCTACTAGTGACTCTCAGATTACACCTTTGTACCTACATTTAAGTTTTTCATGTGGTGTGCAAAAGCTTTATAATTTAAAGCTGTAGAAAAGTTCAACTGCTGTAGAACCTAGACTGAAAAACAGAAAAAGGTGCACTTATAGCAACTTTCACAAATTAAATCAGAGCATTTGAAATATCCTTTACAAACGTATTTTTCCACTGAACTCATTAAATGACTGAAGCTGGTTTTCACATTTGTGACATTTCACTTGATTTCGGTAACAGCACATTTTTACTGATTTAACACAAAGCACTTTGTTTGTCATTCAGTATATCAAACTGCTAAAATAATCATTAAAGTGATTAAAAACATAAAAAATACAAAGACCCAATATTTCTCATTGCTAATTGGAAGTGTTGTCATTAGAACAAACATTGTAAAATTATATCTTAACTCATCAGTAAGACTTCCATAGAACAATGGATTTGCGATAGGATACACTGCTTCAACACAATTAAATACTATTATCACACATAAAAATGAGCTTAAAAGAAATAAATGAAATAAGATATAAATATAAGACATGAAAATTTCCCCTTAAGCTCAATTTAAAAAAAATAAACACATGACTAATAATAATAATAATAATAA
>JAODKE010000085.1:479392-522749 GCA_026779605.1 Mormyrus hasselquistii
GGGGGGGGGGTGGCATCTCGAGTCACTCAATTTACTGCGACGGGGGGGCGGGCGTGGAGGGGGGGGGGGTCACATTATAGTGTTTATGGAGCACTCTGGCCAACTCCCTACCATGTTAGGATCTGAAAATCACACTTTCCCTCGCACTTCTTTCTGGATAATATTAATTATAACAAAATATGACCCACCTTCTAGTCAGACATTTCCCCGCAAAAAAACTTTACTTAAAGTGTGAAACGTACACTTATGGCTAAGTCAAATAACGCTGCAGAAGACTTAACTACTCATAAAAACCTGCACACGAGCTTTACTTACGTAGCTAGTTGTACCAAGAAGGGTAGGTTACGAGGGCTAATATACAAATTAGTAGTCTAGCTATGACTAACATTACAAAGTGACCAATCACCCAGACTTGCCACCATTAACACAAACTTCAAGCTTGCCACGCTGGTCACTTAGTCGCCCACAATAATATAAATGACCAGCCGTAGCAGTGAACTATCCAACATGTGATATTTTTTTCTTGGAACAAAAAGCGAGCCAACATCGGAGATACCTACTGTGCGTTGGCAATTGCTGACAGCAAATGGACATAGATCAACGCCACATGAACTACCGCTATTTAACATACTAAGCAGCTAACCGGTTACACGGCGATAGAAGACAAGCAAAAACAAAGGCGGCTGGACGGCAATATGTAAAACGCAAGAGGGGAGATGCAGCCCAGGCGACTTACCTTAAAAATGGGGTCAAAAGTGCCCTTTTTAAAAATCGTACGGTCCGCTTGATAGCCAGCTGTCCAATCCCACAACAAACTTATCTCAAAATACACAAAAATGCGCTCTTCCGAAAAGCATCAACTCCCAGTACCAAATCCCAAAAAAGAAAATAAAAGTACCACATAAAAAAAGAACAAGCAAACGTTTGGTATTTTAGTTTAAAATTAATAATGGATAAGGCAGACGATGCGAGGCTGGCAGTGAAGCAAGCGGTGATGGTGCGGTACTGAGGTACGCGATGACAGCCCTACAGACCGCACAGCCTCCGCTCCCGCTCAAATTTAACGGTAAAAAAACCCCGACTGGCCCGAGTCCAGTGCCCCGGTGGCTGCAGCCGACTCGTCCGCCATGGAAATATTTTTTAAGTATTTTTAAATATTTTTTAGCAGCAGTCAGATTTTTTTTTTCCAGAAAAAAAATCAACGCCGGATTTCCAACGTAACAGGCGAAGCCAGCCAGGACCCGCTTTCATCTTTCTAACGTTTTCTTTCTACTGCTCGATCATCTCCGATTCCTTTAGTCATGGTGTTGCTCGCAAAAAGCTTTAGAAAATATATTCGCGTAATTGTTCAGCCCGTATTTTTCTAAGAAATAAAGCGGTTCCGATCAGCGGGACCGTTCCCCCGCACACTGCTGCTCTCTACCCCGCTGCTGTTGATGTAATCGCTATCCACTCGAAAATGGCGCCGAAAACGACTCTCTTCATTCAAATTCGGTGGGGCCGCCCCCCCTCCCCTCGCCGGACGGGCATGCCGGGAATCGGCCCTCTCTCGCTGATTGGCTGAGGGAGAAACGCGCTCTCGGACGGGCTCACCACCCACCCACGTCCCCCTCAGCCGGGTAACTGTGAGATTAAGTTAACTCATTGAGTGCCAAAGCACAATGTCAGTCTGTTCTGTTAATGATAAAAACACACATTAAGAGAAAATTTAATTATATAACTAAAGACAATGTATAACTATTGTTACCTAGATGCATAACTCATATAAGTGAAAATGTCTAACAGAAATGTAATGTCTTCCAGGTCGAATACATACAGCGAAAGCGCACAGTACCTATATCAAGTCTTCCTAACGAAGCGAACTGGTATTAACCCGATTTTTCCCATCCCCACCCCCTCTCCTCCTCCGCCAAATAAGGGGTGTACGCAAGTTAACGCTGTGTGGTTCTAAATAAGCATATATGTCTGCTCTGAATGCATTTTGATGCTGTAACTAAGATGCGTTTTATTTGGCAATACACTAACCTGTGTCGTTATGTATTCCGGGTTCGGTATCAGACGGGTTTTGCTGTAGCAGCAGGGGAGCGCGCTTCCCGAGAGTACCGCGACAAGTTGTTACGTCAAAATTATTTTGAGAATACTACCCGAAAAGACACAACGTATCAGTTGCGGCTAACGATATTTCATTCGTTCTATCAGAATGTTTGCACTACCACTTAATTGCAAGGAGTGTTAAGGCAGTAGATAACTTGAAGTGGATCGTATGGTGGTCTGCATCGGTATAGCGGCACTCCGCCCCGCTGATGCTACGTGTGGTGATTGGGAAAACAGTAAAAAGAAACCCGAGCCAAATTCGCACTCCAACCGACACCGATCCCATGAGTTCACCTGAGACTTTTTTTAAACATTTGTTTTCCGGGGAGTTCTACCGCAAATGGCTTTTACACGCTTCAAAGAAGAACGGAACTGCTCATGTCAGGAGCAACGCTCGACGCTAACAGCATTGTTTCTCTCAACCTGAATTGCAAGGACACGCTACGATTGCAATGAGATCGCTTTATTACAGTAGCTGGAATTGTCCTTTTACTTGCACACGTAAAAATTGGATACTGTTTGTGTTCTTACGTCAGTCATATTTACTTGTAAACGTTTGGTTCGCTTGTTTTGTTCAACTCGCCCGAAGTCGCGTATGTGGGGAATTAGAGGCAGATGGCAGTATCATGTCTGAAAATACGGGAGCGTTGGTGGAGGTTAGGGCGCATCCGCACAGTCACAGCGGGACGAGGATCTACATTCTGGACCGATTCCCATTGTTTTCACACCCATAAAAGACACTAAGTGTGCTTTTAGGTTAACTCATCTCTACGTGTTTCATTACATTGGCAGCTAAAGAACGCGTGTAAATGTAGGTAAATGCTTTGTCGTATGCCGTAAGTATGGGTTTCCATACATTTCCAATATTTTGGAACAAAACACCGCACGAAGCCCCCGAAGCATGTGTACAGGAGAATAAGTAACGGAAACACAAGTTCCGCCACTTGCTAAGACCAGCCTTCCGTACTGTTACTAAAGAGTCAACAGCGATTCTTCTCTGTTTCACTTCAAATGTGCGTATAAGTATCGATGTTCGACATCTGAAGTTAGTATTATAGTATAGCCATGTATAATTTCCGTCTGGACCTTATCGTATTCTTATCAGAATGTTTCAAGATGTAGGAGTAATGAGTATTTGGTAAAAGTCAGCCTCTACTGACTTGAAATGTTTAATTTGACAGTGCTGAATATGGCCTTGTTAATGTGGTCAGTGGTGTGCAAAGTAACAGAGCAAGGAAAAAGCAGATACACTTCCTGGCTGTGTATGAAGGGTATGCTGTTAAGTGTATAAAATACCTCAGATTAAACTATACAGCATCAGTTTGGATTATTATAGACTGAATATTTGTTGTGTCTATAAAAGTTAAGTCTCTGAAACTTGTCAAATATTCAGTGACAGTAAAACTAATGTCTTCTGAAGCTATATATAAATACCTCAGAAATACCCAGGGAATTCCCTATCTACAACAGGGTACCTTTCCTAAATGCACACCTGAGTTTCCTGCATGGTTACAATGCATTCCAGGCTGTATAATTTGTCTCTCTCACGCTCGCCTTACTTTTTGGAGGGAAATGCACACCAATGCAAGTATAGACGCACTGTAATACACTATCTGATGGAACAGTCCATATATTAAATCCAGGCCAGTCACAGAGAGCTAATACCAAGGCTCCCAGCATTCATTATGATGGAGAAAGTATTCAGAAGCAATTGCTTTATGATGGCTGAGTAACTGCTACTGCTTATCTATGAGGAATACACAGAAAACAGAGTGCATTGTTTTGAGACATTACTAGCCAGCATGTTTTCAATGCTATTGATTTTATAACTTTTATAGCCAAATATTGCACTTTAAAGTGACAGACACATGGAAACTTAGCAATAATCTGCAGGCTTTCTATCAAATACCCGTTTACAATAAAAGTGTGAATGGTTAAAAATCCCTTTGTTACTTTTTTGTCATCTTATTGTTAGAATGTTAAATATTATAAAAATATTTATGGGAGTAACTCATTAAAAATAAAATGACATGTTTTCTATATGCCAAAAAACTCTCAAACAAACATCAAACTCTCCCAGTTCACAGTACTGCATGACTCGCCTGCCCTCTCCAGTGTGTTTAGACAGTGTTGTCCTAAACGCACAGTCATACCACAGGTGCAGTAGCCAGTAGCCTGACCGTTAAGAACACAGATGGTTGCTGGGTGAGTGCCATGGGGCAACAATACATAATGAGATACCTGCAGAACCGTGTTATAGAAAACTGCATGTTATGAACCCATTTAGGGTTACAAACTCAAAACACTGAAAATGTCTTTGAGAAAGGATTAAATAGAATATTAGTCAGAGGAACGACGTGGGACTTTCTGAAAATCTTACAGCATGATGCTGACAGGAATTGATTTAAAAATTATAATGTTTTTGCTATTTCCCCTATAGCAAATATATTTCCCTTTTTGCCATTTTAATTCCAATTAATATAGCTTATATTACGTTATGATATGGTCCCCCATTTCTGCTAATTTCTAATGTACAAAGCTGAACATGACAATTATATTGTTAGGGTGAATTAAAATAGCATAGCTGCCTACTTGAGATTGAGTTTAAGGATGTGAATAAAAACTCACAGCTTGATTAACTACATTATTCTTAGTTATTGTTAGAACATTGAATGACAGCAACAAAATAACAAAGGTTTGTTATTCATCAGTGTATCTAGGTGTCTGTGGGGAACATAGAAATTCACAAAGTTGCTCAGCAGCCTGTCTTTGGGATGACACTCCGGATGTGAATGATGCCCATTTACCCCTGGGTCACACTGACAGAGACAGAAGGACAAAAAGTTCCCGCCAAAAGCAAACAAAGTTTAGGTTAAAGTACATCTTACAGACATGATATTCTCCCAGAAATAAAACCATGGGTAAAACCTGTATTTTAGACTAGTCAAGTCACAAAACATCTACACTTCCAGATGCCACTAGTATTTTTGCAGAGGGCAAAGAGCTCTGAAAAAACACAAGTCTACTAATGTAAACATACCTGTAGCCGAACACCAAAGAAATGTTGATATCATACAGACTGAATCTGTCTCATCATTTGAGATTTACCTATTAACAATATGCCATATCAGATGTTCCCAACACATTAAAAAAGTAACTACTGCACATAATTATATAACAATATCTTATAATGCTTCTTAAGTACGATGAGGTTATTGTCAGATATTTTATCCAGTGTGATCCAAGTGCACTTTCCCTGCACTCAAATCACTTCTGCTTACTGCCAAATAATTACGATATGCTGTTAAAAATAAGAAACAACGGAAGCCATAGACAGTGTGCATAACTACGCACAGCCAGATAAAGGGCACACTTTGGGGCCTTCCAGTGCATCTCCTTCACTGCTTGAACAATACAGTGATACCCCACAATCTGAGAGTGTGCAGGGGCTGCAGGGGTGGGGGAAGGTGGGGAGGGTCATGGGTCTTCTTTTCCCATTGATGCACTGAGGGATTCCCCTCCTTCCTCTTGTTCCCCTTGTCAAAGACATCAGTAGCAGCTGGACCCCTTAACCATGTCGTAACAGCAAGAAAGGGGCTCAGGGGTGGAGGGTGCAGGAGGGGGGAGTGTGCGTGCACGTATGGAAGGCTGCATCTCCTATTGTAGCTCGGGCCAGCACACTTCAGTGACAACACATCCATCAACAGCCAATAGTTGCCAGCAATTCACCCTGAAAACACAACAGTGACCTTTGACCTCTTAACCAAAAAGAAGTGAAGTTCCTCAATCACACCATGAGTTCCCTGCTAAGGATCTCAGGGACTTCCCTCCCTAAAGAGACACCCTGCTGGACCAATGGCTTTAGTGACTACTTCACCCGTGTGAATTTTGTGTACATTTCATGTGAATAAAGACCAATTACAGTCTGAAAAAGACAATAGCATCTTCATTTTATATATTCAAAGGTGAAAGTAATAGCCTTTGTTAAAGGACCCAGGTTCATAGCTCAATACAAAACAACTTGCCACAAAATCTGAAGAGTTAATTAAAAACACACTTTCCTTTGTGGAGAAATAAATCACCATTTGACCTACAATCAACCAGTATGAGGATCCTACTGCCTATAAATGCATGTGAATGACGACTGCAGAAAATGAATCCTACACAACACTTATTAGTGGAGTAAGGTAACAACTGCTGAGTAAAGGAAACCTGCTGAACCACATATTCCTTGGACAATTAATTTGATTCACTAGAGCATACCTCATATGTGTAAAACTTTATGAAATGCAGGAGTACAGAAATGCATAAAACAATAACAATAGCCTTAGACCGTAAATTATACCGCCTTATACCACCACAGCTACAGACTGAGCTTTGTTTGAGTTACTAGAAAAATACTTTTGCTTCCTATGAATACAATTTAAAACCGAAAGCAGGAAACTGCGCAGCCGAGCTTCCAGCGGTGAGTTATGCATGATACTAGTGGAAAGCGCGATGTCGCTTTGTTGTGCTTGATTGTTTTGGACGACACACCAAGGTAAATTCCTCGTAGGCCTGTGTAAAAGAACTAAACGATTCGTATTTTACGCATAAAATCGCTCGACGGTTCATTTCGATTGTCGATGAGCCACATTCACTACAGGTTTATCTAAAAAAAAAAAAAAACAACAACAAACTGCATCTATGCGGATAATATAACAAGTGAATTTTACGTTGTCGAAATAATCTCAAATAAACGTTAAAATAATTCCACAGGCACATTACTTAAATACATATAAATTACAATGACGTTAAGACCAATCACAAAACGTCCGGTTGCTTTCCTCAAACGTCATATAGATTCAAAAACTAAGATTTAGTTATTCGGAAGAAAAAACAAGTTCAAATCTGAGACAACTGTTGAAATTAAAAATTACGTCGCATACAGTTGGCCTGTATGCCGGTGGTTTTCATCAGGTATATGTGGTGTGCGTAATTGATTTCAAAGTATAATGTTATTACAAGAAATATAACCAATCATTTATTAAACAGAAATATAAATTATTTTATGACTTTAAACTACAATGGATTTAAAAGCCAAATACAAAAACTCGAACGGGTAATAACCAATAGGCCTAGTGAAGCAACAAATGAAATTGCGGGTTAGATTACCATATATAGGCCAGAAAGGTTCTGTGAACAGGAAACTAAATGTTGCTCTGCCAAAATTGTTCTAAATTAAATATTCCTGAGACAGCGTAAAGCCCTGCGTCGTTTTACTATGACAAGGTCGTTTTCAACAAATTACTACCTATTTCTGGAGTTATCATTTCGACATAAAGGCCTAAAATGTATTATCTATATGTGAGCACTTCATGCGACCCCCGAAAAAAATGCCAAGTAGACGGTTTGTTCTAAATTTAGTTTATCCTGAATTTAATTAATAAATAAATCTACAAGCCTTCCAAAATAAAGTTATATGCGGGTTCTTTATGCGTTGTGCAATGATACCCTCCACGCTTAATATATTGGAAATGACTAGGTTTACACTATAAAACCATTTCCAGGTGTAAATATGAGTATTTAAACACGTTGAATCTCAAAACATCAATGTAATGATTTTGTTTTGCCGTTCGAACTTCCGCCACGGAAACAAGGTGTATTTTGAGATAGCTCAAACAGTAATAATAAATAACACAACCAGATATCACAAAAGTGGTTGCATTAAAAGCAACTGAATATCTTAAGCACATTTTTGACAACTGCGGGGTCGAATTAGCCATTTTTAATAATAATAACAATTTTTTACATCCTCACTACATCTCATTATTTCTGTAAATTATAATGACCATTTCTCTTAACTGCAAAAAAACCCAACATGCATAGAACCTTTGAACCATAAAAACAAACTAATTCAAAATCAGAAAAATTCAGAATTTGAAAAGAGCGCCATTCTTTCCAACAAAGCACAGGGAGAAAGTGCCTGCGATGCCCCCCTAAATTTGCGAACGCGTAGAAGAGCAGCAGCGAACGCTCAGCGGTGAGCTCGGCGCTCCAGCGGATGTCCCGCCCCTTGCGCCTTCTCGCACTGCGATGATGTAACCACTTTCCAAATTTAGCGTGTTGCCGATGCTTCAGAAGTTTCTCCGCTGGTCGGAGGTGCTGTCTGTTACGCTACGTCATAACAATCGTGTTATTATTGTAAACAGTCCGCCTGCTTTCCACTGTAGTGCTCCACCAAGCCTAAGTGTCTGTAGTCCTTTGTTCAAATAGGCTTGCGAAAATATCTACGGGAGGAACCTTTATAGATAGGAGGTTTTTTTCCGTGGAAAGACAGCACGATAACACATGTAGTGCACGTGCAGTAAATAAGAACTATTTTGCATTTCTGTAACTTAACTGGATCTTGTAATTAATGTAAAAGTAAACACATCATAGCTATCTATCATGATGTCGCGCCGGCATCAAGCGTCTTCGAAAACTATTTTAATGTAATGTTCAAATTAACAAATGTCTTAACCCACACATCGGCGTTTCAATGAGATTCGTGATATAAATGTAATTTCTAAATGATCAGAACAAACATCAATCATTAACCACCAAACAGTAGCGAAAAGCTAAATCTGAACTCAAAAAGACAGGTTCGTTAGTAAACTAAGTCCTATTCACATTACTATGAATCAATTTAATTACGTCATCTTGTTTTTCCATCCGCTACAACTGTATGTACAGTGGGTTGGATGTTTACCTCTTTTAAAGCTACAGGATTTTTAATCAATGAACCTCGTGTTTCCTATTGCCAGGCGTTGCTAACCAACTTCAATGTTAAGATATTAAAACCCGCATTGGTCTATACATCATTTTAATAAGCAAACGAAGTGCTTACCTAAAACTCAATCCATATACTTGTAAATAGTATGAGAAGCAAATACGAAAAGAAAAGCTTGCTTAATGCCACTTACTTGAGCGCCGCTGAAAGCTGGAAAGCGGAGTCTGTCCAAATGTGCAAGTCGACGCGTTGCTTTTAATGACAAAATTTATATTCCAATTCGACATTTCCATTTGTTCGGAAATAAAGACTAGTGCTTGTTTTAAAATGCAGTTTCACCAAGCTTCAAGGAAGTTGTCCTTTTGTTCCAGTATTTATACATTGCGTCAATGTTGCGAAAAGAGGCGGAGCGGCAGCACTTCGACAAAAAATCCGCGCACACAACCTTATGTACACAAAAACTAAACCCTCCACCCTGCCAAAATCGCCGGATCGGATTAGATCACGTGTCCTGGAATGTCCACCATGTATTCACACGGCGACACTTCAACTCGGAGGCGTAGGGCACACGCTACAGGGAAGAGACTGGGGAAGAGATGCGCTTATGGATTTGGAAGGAAACGCGAATTGTCAACCGCGTCCTCGCCGAGCGCCGCAATTAGCTACGAGATCGGCGTATAGAGAGCAAGTGTGTGAGTTTATTTTAGCGCCGAAATGTTAGGTAGGTTGAGGAAGCCCTTTTACGCACAGACAAGACACTGTATTTCTATAAGTACGAGGGTGTTCCTTATCTCACTACGTAATATAGAGTAGGATGGCCGTTTCTGTGGATTCGACTTAAATGATTGACACTGTGTAATGTTAAAGGGAGGTGAAGCAGCCTTTTGTCGTTGTTACAGAGTAGTTGCATCAGAAAGTTTATTGATTTCCTTCCACCGAAAGAACGTATTCCTTGTTATATTCTGTGTTCATTGTATCCGTGCAAAACCATACTATCAAATGACACCGTGTATATCCAATTGAAAAAAGTGCTTTTTAAAGCTTAAAGAGAATTTCTACGATTTCAACTGTTTAATGATCTACCACGGCATATTATTAATTCTGTACTTGACACCGAACGGACCTGTACCATTCCCTCACTGGCGTCTTTCTTGGACGCTTGGTGAGGTGCCAGTCGACTATGCTCTTCGCTTGAGGCCTAAGTGCTTTTTTTTAGCGGTGCAACTAAATTGTCCTTGTAGTCTTTCAACAACTTGTCGTTTGCAGCCCGCAACAATTTTTTAAGTATTCTACGTGGAAGATTTGATGAATTGTGTTCGTTAATACTTGGAAATGCCAGTTCAGATTAAATTATTCATGAATAGGCTATTTGTCCTACACGGATAGGAAATGGGTAATGAATTCGTGAACGAAGTAAACAGGTCCAGGTTACGAATTCATTAAATTCTAAAATATCTGTGATGGTATTTTAACATTAAAACATAGTTCTTCCGTGATCTTAAAACAAGTACTTCGTGCTGTGATTAGTCGTCGTAACGCTATTACAGCTTTGAATTGCGCTTCAAATACAGTTGAAAATGTATAGAAGTATATGTACTTATGTATTATTTACAGCTGTGAAAATAATTTTATAATTTTAAATAACAAGGGTAAAAAATAAAAATCTTTTTCAGTCATACAACTCGTCAGTTTCTTAATATAACATCACGTTAAATTCACACAATACTGCAAAGTAGCCTAGTAAGAAAACAGTATAAGTAAAATAATCCTAAGTTAATTTATAAGGAGGTAGAACTTTCCCCTTCAAAAAACTTTTGACCCAATTCCTCTTGGTATTTGAATGCTGAACATATAACGGGTGAATGTATCACAGCGGCATCAGACCTTGGCGTGCAGTCTTCTGTGGCTTGTAATGTAAGCAACATTAATATTTCAACTTTTCAACTTAGTTGACGCCATCATCTATGTAGATGTATATATAGGGACTGTGACATAACACCCATAACACGCAGAAAACAAATAATATCCGCTATGTTTAAGGCAATTTAAAAAGTGCCCCATCTAGTTTACATTGATCAAAAGAAGACAATATTGGCTCGGTTCACAAAATAGTGTTGTTAGGTCTGTGAATGTGCACTTACACATTATTCAAATCTTTCAAATTTTGTACAATACCTGTCATGCATACATAATTCTGCAGTTTGAATTTTAGATTCTCAACTTAAAACCTAAGATGGTAAAATGAGAAAAGACATTATTTATATTTTCGCCACCCAGTTACTTTAAAGTTGTACAAACTTATATTTTTCAAGTAGCAAAACATTTAGGAAGTTAGCTTAAGAAGTTGGCAATGCATGGAGGAGAAAAAAAATTGCCCTTGCACACTGCTGTTTACACAGCTGAGGTGAGTGGTCGATACTTTCCAGCAATGAACTATTTCTGTGCTTACACGACCAAAAGACATTTTAGGATGAAGGTTACAAGCTATTTGTCTGAACGAAGGCAAATGGCCATTAAAAGCATCTGCCACGTTTTGGTCAGAATAGACGGATACAGATAAATAAATGACATGAATAAATGGGCACATAGGTAACCGAATCTGCTTTAAGGAAGCGCAGTTAATTTATGTGTGCCGCTATATTCTTGTCCATGTCTGCCTAGAAAACTTTTTAAACTCCTTCCCGGTGACGTCTTGAAGTTTTTAGTGTGCTTTAAATTTTGATTGCTTTTTTGATCGACATTTAATCATGTAATGTAATCCTCTCACGCTATGGAAGAGTCCATTTAAATCACCCTTTAAAAATTTGAAAGAAATATTGACGCTGTAAACCTAATGCCATTGTGCTGATATCTACCTTAAACCAACTTCATCGCTCATTCTCTAAAAACTTCAGCTCTTTTAAAGCTTACCCTCACCTTTACAGTTCCCCGTGTCAGAGTAATTAAACGTCTACAGGACGTATATATCCGCGTAAATAAGGAACATGTATTTATATGTGACTTAAATGCGAGATAAAAGAGGCGTGAATATGTACCAAGACTTATCTATTTATAAAAGAAATTTCCGATGGCTTTATAGTAAATAGCAATATATTTCACCTGAATGTTTATATAATAGACAGTAAATCATTAATATTTAGCTCTAAACCAATCCACATAAACCTTGCAATTTGAACAACTTGAACAACCGAAACATTAACAAAAACATTTTACCAAGTGTATTTTTTTCATGCATTCATGTAATAGTGTCCGTAGGTTTCATTGGGTCTATATATATACACAGACATTACATATATAATATGTAATCATGCTTAATATAGCCCTAGACCAATGACTAAAATACTATATCAACGACAACGCTTACTTGGTTTTTATTATATGGGCGTTTGTATAGTTGTATAATTATTATTGTCTAAAATAATGAGACTTTTATATCAAAAGAAACTTAATAGCGTTATTCTAGGTTAGGCTATCGGAGTGAGTTTTGGATTGTCTTAAAACCACGTGATGCAATTTATAAGCCAGGTGCAGTTACTACGGCAATTACATTATGAAACCAATTCTCAGTGATATAATGCATTTGTGTGAGTAGTTTTTGACAATATATTGTGTTTTTTTCTGATCTCTATCTTCGCATTGCTCGTTCCCCTCAATAACAAAGGGACAATTAATTCATACTGCACAAATTCAAACGTATCTATACGCAGCATGTTGGTTTCAGTTCAATTTATGATTTGGAAGGAGGATGTTTCAAGACTACACAAAAAGAAAACATTTTTCATTACATATTCATATAGTGTATTGTGTCTATATGTCATCTACTGTAAATATTTCAAATCCACAGAGGCTGCATATTTTGTATTAAGTAAAAAATAATCTAATTCGTTTTGAAAGAGAACATCTCAAGTAGACTCATTTAGAAATGTCTAAAAAAAGACTCTTATTTCGTTTTTTTTAGTGGAATGAATATTTGCTACCTTTGGAAAATCACATTTAAAAACAAAAAGTAATCTAGAAAACTATAAGAATGAATTTTTAAATCTTAAAATGTTGAAAAGGGATAATTTCGCAATAGCAACCATATTCTACGAATATGCCATAAACACAACGGTATTTAAAAACAAATATTCTCATTACTTCAATTGCATCTGTATAAATGCAATTGCTGCTTATGTACGATATTTTAATGCAGGGTAAGTACAGAAATAAGATGAACTCACTCTTTAATCAACATCCTTGCACAAATCATACAGAATAGTCTTATATCATATTGCTGACTAATAATATTGTCAGTAAATTGCTACGCAAGATAATGTGGTATATTTTACCCCACACCCCAAAAATGCTTTTAAGAATGTGTAAACTAAAATGAGTGTAAATGCGTACACACATTTAAAATATAACACCTTTAGACAACTATTTCTCCTTAAGAAATTTCGAAATAGTGTGGATCCGAAACTTTAAACACATCGGAATTCTATTATTTTTCTTTTTATCAGAGTGCAAAGTTTTAGCCTTGAGAAGGTTTGTGTTTTATTGCAAGCAATCGCTGAATGAATATTACGTGGATACATAAAACGAATGAGATTGCAAGAGATGAAAGTTATTTTAAAGAGCATCTATAAACTAACCGTTGTGACTGGTAATTTCAGGAGGATTCGCTATGACGGGTGCAAGAGAAAATAAAAATCCATTGAAGTCGTCGCTCATTTTCCAAGTCATTTCGAAAAGCGTCAGAATTCAGAATTAGCTAAACCATACAAATATTTCGAATATTCCGAAATATTACACATTTGCATAATAATAGTATTCAAAGAATGTACAAAAGTTTCCCTTGATGTAAGATAGGTAAAAATTTCACTGTGAATTATATCAGTCAGAAAAGTAATAGCGTATGCTCATTTTGAAACTACGCTTCTTGAAACGCAATTGAAACAAAAATTGATTTTGAAGAACCGAGTATCTTGAGATACATATTTACTCAAAACCACGGGTATCAATTGAAATAGTATTAGTATCAGAAATCCTCAGCTGGAACAGAATATGTACAAAAATGAGGGTAACGTCAACAAAAGTGATAGTCATCCTTCAAGGAAAATCAACGTGAAATTTGAAAACGTAGGTATTATGTTTATAAAATTGCGAGTTGAATTGTTTTTAAAACGTTTGATGTTTGCCTCGATCAGAATTTTTCTTGAACCAAAATCGTCTGTCAGGAACACCTCTTAAATCTTTGAAAGCAAATAGAAAATAATCAAGAGGAGCTGCAAACTACCGTGTAGGTTTTCCTCTTGGAATTTTAAGTGCTAACCTTAAATTTTACACAAAAACCATCTTTCACAAAAACTCCCACCCTGAAATTCCTAGGGGCTGAATATTTTGGAAATCAACAAGTGCCTTGCAGGCATGCATGTCTAGGATTTCATGCATAGCTACAAACAGCATGATGCTTTGTGGTGTACAGCAGATTAATAGAACAGTAACTTCAAATGAATGCCTTTCCTTAATTTTAGCCCTTAATGTATTTGGTTTGTTTCTGCAAGAGTACCACAGGACAACAAACAGTTATTTTTACTTGCTGAAGGACTGCCGCTCGGCACGCACTTCTGTACTTCGGTGTGTGTACCTTTTTCTCTGATTGTTACGTTTCTCAATTTCATTTACTCTTATGTGTCTGTGTAGGCAGGGCTTGTAGCAGAAATGTTAAGCATCCAAAGTGACCTATCTGATCCTGCATCTTCTTTTCTATAGGTCACAGTCTGATACAGGGCCCTGCCAGGCCACAGCAGAAGAACCAGCATCCAGTTGTCATTGGTGCTACTTGCTCAGCATCTTATCTAGTTTCACCTTTTCAGGTGATAGTATCAAGCGCTTATCTTCACCTCTGGATGAAGAGTATTTGGGCACAAGGCATGACAGTGATATCTTCAAAGAGAAGCCAGGAATTTGTTGAGAGGCCCTGCCTTCTGTAAGCGAGATACAGTATTCCAACCCAGAATGTTGGCTGTCAGTGATTTACTGTTTGCAGCTACTGCAAAAAATGTAGCTGTCCTTCTAAGCTCACCTCTGTGTACTACTGACAGCAATAGCTTCAAGATGTCTAATAGCATCATGATATGAAAATATCTGTCCACGGTTCCAAGATTTTGGAGGGAAACATCCATCTGGTAACTGTAGAGCTACTTTCTCAGACTAGATATATAGATGGGATAAGTTCATAAGTAAGTACCATTTCTGTGGATGTAGCGAGTTTTGGAAGTTTAACAAAAGTTTTTTGCTGCACTACATGAGGACTGAGAGTGTTTCGGTTCTCGGTGCTGTAGCACATGATAAGTCTGACTTTGATGGATTCATCTCAAAAATAGCTAAGCACTAAGTAAGTTTTGGAACTTTGGTCTTTGACTTTAGAAAGAGAACTTCTTGTGCAATAAAATATAACCTCTGTATATTTCACATAACAGCATCTGTACAGCTTTTATTAACTTAGCTTCACGCTGTGATTGGCAAGTACATGTTTAATACACCAAGCTTGAAATAAAAATCTGAGACAAAACATGCATTCTCTTTGTTTAAACTGCATCTATACAATCAGTCAAAGTCAATCAAAATCTCTGTTAATTACAGAAAGACTATATCAATTTTTAATTGACACTGTAAATTAAATTATAAGCTTCCATACCCGCATCCCATCTGCTTTGCTGGAATACTTAAAATACCACGGATTATCTATAGACCTAAAACAATGTAATTAGAATGCAAATGTACAGTGCAAATTTAGTGTTAAATATATGTATAAAACCTAGAAGTATCTTCACAAGTGTATATGATGAACATTCTCTATAAATAAGCTTCCCTAAAGAATATGATCATGAGTACTGCACATTCAAAAGAAAATATATCAGAACCATATACAACAAACTGCTAACTTATTTAGTAAAAAATCATAATATTACTGATATTAGATGTGTACACAGAATGAAATTTATGGATGCTGCAGCTTGACATTCATCTGATTAATTCTGTGTCACCATGCCTAGAAGTATGCTTTATACCCACCCCTAGCTTATATACACACCCCATTAATCATTAAAGAACATGTCAATGGCAATTGCATGAAACTGCACAATACTACTATCCATGCACCAGAAAACAAAACTTTGCTACAGGAAATGTGCAAAATTAATTTTAGTGGAATTTCCCTTAAAGTTTCATTCTTTAGGTGAAGAGAGCCCCTGAGTCACTGAGAGGTATAGTCAGTTTGAAGAAGAGACTCAAGGGTTCTTGTGTCATTCCGTCTATCGCCTAAGCTCTATCTATATCCATCTTCATGTGGATCAAGTGAAAGACTCGTCTGCATTTCTGAGACATCCACCCAAGTGCGCCTCCTGCCTATTTTTAAAGAGTTGCTACCCTCTTCGATTACACGGTTCCTTTCCATTCCTGTGAACTCAGTCTATACAGACCTCAGATTTCCAGCATCAGCGCGACATTGCAGACCCACCCAAGGGCTGTAGGATGCCTAACACTCTGATACATACACACATTGCAAATATGTTACAGGAAAATTGTGCAATGACATGATTCTGAATTTTATCATACCTCAAACCTTTAAGTTGTGTATACTTTATACTGTTCACTGTTTTATGTACAACTGTCATGTCTTCATTGTTCCTCCCAAGGAGGAACATAACTAAGCCTTCATTCTAATAGCTACAATGACTATATTTTACTTATTAAGCAACAGCAGTTAGACCTCTACTTCCTTGAAGATAACTAGGTCAAGACTGCGGTCGGCCACTAGGAAAACTGTTCAAGTTTGAAATAATCATTAGTCACACTGGATGACCCACTTGTCCACCCAACAAATCTTTTTACTTGTGGTGACACTACAAGCAGGGAAAGGAATGCGTCTGGCGCTGCTGTGGATTTGTTGTAAAATCAAAAATATCGCCGGAAATTCAATGCACCCATTCAGCCATTTTCCAACACTGTTATCAGTGCACAGGGTCGCAACACAACAACCTGTCAACTGAAATCAGATCTCTAGCTGTCGTCTGCAGCTCCCCCCTCACTCATCCTTATGCCATGTGGAGGTTAGCATGTGCTATCTTCTGTTTATGTGCCAGCCCAACAGCAAGAGCATTCTGTGCCAACTTGTAAGTAGTAGCAAGGTAAAAAAAAAACTTTTATTTTTTACACTCTAAGTCAACATGTTTAAAATGTATGTCTTGTCATAGTGCTGTTGTATACCCACTGAACTGAAGCTTGAAATCCAAGCACAGAGGCTTTGAGGGCCATGACCTGGAGTGAGGGAACATTTGGGACCATGTGCACAACTCCTTTGAGCTTCCCAGCATGCCTCTCTAGACACCAGCCACATGAGCAACACACCACAGGCTGCTCAAGAGCTGATGTGATTGCCATTTCCTGTCCTCTGTCCCTGTAATCCATAACATTTCCCCTTGACATTTATTTTTATACTAATACAAGGTTTGCAATAAATGGACAAGCTGCCGACTGCTTGTCATCTGTGCTGTGCCCAGGTTTCATGCTTCCATGTCGCCCTGCATGCTATCATGGCAACCGGGATAGAGAAGCAGCAACAACTTGAGATTCTGACAAGTCGCCAAACGTGAGCATAAGGGACAGCAGCGAGGGGCAGTGGTCACATCTCTGAGACCTGGTTCTGAAGCTTGGGGGTACCATGCAAAGCATCACTCCATAAACAAAGGTGAGATGAGAATTTCACAAAAGCAAACAATGGTAACATCACAGTAGAAGCCAGCATTGGATAGGTAAATAAAAAAACTGACTAGACACAAATGTGTACTCATAAAGGCAACTAAATGTCAAATTTCACCACGTGTCATACAATTAAGGCTGCTCTTATCATTTCCAATGAAAACAAGCTGCATCATTAAACCTCAAAGTAGAGAAGTTAATTTATCATTTGAAAAGCACCTTCATCTGAGAACCAAAAAAACCTCTCTGACTCATATGAAGACTAAGCAACTGTAAGTTTCATATGCAGAAAACAAAACAGTTTCTGTAGTTGGATATGAATAATATAACATATTTTCCAACATACAATGTTGCACTGTATTGTATCCTGTAGGGCAGGGGGGTATGACAACATTAGCAGTAACGGACGATATCAGACAGCCTTGAGGGCCTAGCTATGAATTCCTTTTTTGCAGCTCCCTACATCAATACGAGGTCACGGCTTTCACAGGCAGTTAACAGTTGAGATAAAAAAGAAAATGAGGAACCATTGACAATATTTAGATGAATTAGTCTAGGCTATTAATTACTTGACTTGCTATTCACTGTCCCCTTAAAACCATAACACCTATAAAATGCTATGTCCAGTATTGATCCATGAAACTATGTGATTTGTCCCATATTCTCAAATACCAAAAAAAATTACTTAATTAATGTAGAACTATGACTATTGATCACGCCTGCATCTACGATTGTGCGTGTTTTGCATGACTTCATATTATCGTTAATCCTGATATTTTTATAATTAAATATTGTATATTTTTCTTAGATATTGCCCAGTCCTAATTAATTAGGGTAAAAGCATCAGCTATATTAATAAAATATATTTAATCAATCCAAGGAGAAGTGAATTGGGATTAAATTTCAGGCCTGGATTTTGGGGTCCTTATAACAAATTTTGGCAAGTGGGGGGTGGGGGCGTCGAATGATAACATTCGTGGAGCGATACATTTTTTTCTTGAATTAGGGGTGGGGGTGGGACTGGATGCCATATGGCCAGTCCAGCCCTGAATCCAAGCACAGCCATGGTAGCTTAGTTCCTCATGGCTTCGATTGAGAAATTTTGAAAGATACTGGCATGATACAGCATTTCACCCAAGGTCCATTTTCACATTAGAATTAGGTTTTCTTGTCATGAAAAAGTGAGACATTAATCCAATAATCCATGTTTCAACTCTTTAAAGGAGGGGGGGGGGGTGGTGGCAAGTAGGCATTGTAATAAATTACTTAAATTCAATTATTATAAAGTTACTCATAACTACATGAGTGGTCCAGCAGGCAGGGAAAGCTGTGTAACTTGCTGACAGGGGCACATGTATGATGTCTGCAACAGCATTGATTGCTTATTGGTTACATTAAGGTGCTACAGCAGACCACAGCAAATGTTTTAAGTGCTGACTTCTGTAACATTTCCTCTGCCACACTCTCTTGTTCCCAGTACAGCTGAACTGAGCAGTGGAGTGCTTGCCGTGACAGGTTTTTGAGTGGCATCTGTGGCACACTGCCCTTGACCAATTGGATGGTGCTAAATTTGTGCACCATCAGAAGATCCAGCAAGGAAGCACATTTAGATACAGGTCTAGTTATTCTGTCATAACAAACATATAAATGAGGTTACAGAGGAAATGGAAAGTATTACGACTGATCCTCAAATGTTCATGTGATACGTAATTACATTTGTATTTCACAGCCTGCATTTAATTTGCTTAAGTAAAAATTCTGCCATATGAAATTAATATGCCTGAACCACTTTTAATTAAAAGAAAAAAGCATTTTATATCGTGAATCCTTTACCACAGGCAAGTACCAATGTGAAAACAACTGAAGATGAATAAAATTAAGTATCTGATGATTTTATAGAGTCTTCACACAAACAAAATTAGAGCAATACTATAATATATAACATATGCAAAAACAAAAATACAAAAAATTCTAAGCCCAGAAATGGATATGTTAGTGTTTGGGAAACACCACAGAACAGGTGGTTTCCTAACCATGTAAACAGTACTAAGTCATTTTCCAACATCTGATGGTTAAATCGTAGGAAGATGTAGCATAATTTCCCAATATTGGTGAAAAAACACCAGTAGATATGAAAAAGTACCACAAAAGTTCACGTGCTAGCAAATTATGATGTGAAGTTATACTACACACATTCAAAAAGTCATTTTTTAAAGTAACACTGAATTAAAATCAGTTTTGGCCCCAAAACAAATCTATCTTTTTCTAAGTCAAATAGAAAAGTGCAGTACATAAATGGCAACTATGTATGACTTCAGTATCGGTAATCTTTGTGGTCATTCTTTTTTTGAGTTATTTCTCAGTCCAGAACTGCAATATCCACAATAAGACATACATACACAAACACACACTGACATCCTTATATTTCACTCACACTCACCAGTCCCTGAGGCCTTTGTGAAGTGATAGCAATTTGTCACATCAAAGCTTCTTTCTCCTCGCCATCAGGTCTGCGAGGAACCTGCCAGTTAGTGGGAGGAGCAAACACTCAAGCAAGAGAGCTCTAAGTCAGCCATATGAGGGAGGATGGTGACTAAGACCCAGCTCACGTGGGAGGTCATTTCGCAATATAAAAACTGTGCATGGTAACAAAGTCATGGGCAAGCAGCAAATGAATACAGCCCAAAATAGAATTTGTGGAAGGGTGGAAGACCCACACATTGACATCAGTGGAATATAATTCAGGTTTATCGGGGGGATGGACAAAATACTGATGTCCACTTGTGAAACAGTCTACATATTGATATTTTGCATAATTTGACACACCTCAGCTGCTTCAATTTGACGGTAAAACATGTTCCCTTATGAGTGACCAACAGAAACGAAGAAAAATATTAAACATAGCGAATGATAAACATCACTGCAGGAGATTACACCATCGATATTAAACCCCTTCTGAACCTGACAGTCTTGCCTTCGCATGACCTAAACCATTTGTAACAAAAACAAATTCTTTACATTTTCCAAGTCTTGCATTATCTACTGCCAATAATACCTCCTTGTCTAAATTTATGATATCTTACACCTTTCAGTCCTATCATTTGACAGTTAATAGCTAATAAGGCTAGGGTATCTGGCAGAATAGTAGCTAAAGACATGCCCCTGCAACTCAAGGGTTGTTAAGTTTAAATTCTAAGTGTCATCATAGGTCAGGGAGAACTTGCTTTTTCAAGAAAAACATCCAGGTATATTAATCAGTTATTAAAAATCTGCTTTGACTATGAGTGTTATGCAAGTGACTACATAAAAATATCAATATTGCAGGGATTCTATTTGTGAAGAAACAAACACTGACTGCTAAAGTGTAATTCATAAAGTATGCAATATGTAAAAAACACTATACAATAATGCAGACAGATAACAGTGAAGAAAAGAGAAGGAAGAATCTTATAGTTTTATGTCTACAAAGAGAAAAAGAAGCAGATATGCACTTCGGACATATTCCTTTTTTAACGAAGTAGCCCACAGCACAGCCATGTGGAAAGCAGTGGTAACACTCATATCTTCACATACAATGAGCACCAAGAGGAACGAACTGCCAGAGACCATGGGTTGTTTTTTTTACACATAACTATTATTATTTAGTAGCAGGATGCCAAACATTTATCACATACAGTTAGTGAGGAGGATATCATGCTCAGTTTATGAAGAGAGACTGCATACCATGGTTCTGCTACTTCTTTTTCTTAGGTATTGCATCAGAGTTTCTGACATTTTTCAGATTGACACCTCATGTATTTTCCAGGTTTGTCCTTTACCCTGGGAAGTTGAAGAGGTGGAAGAAGCATATAAAAAGACAATTTTGATAACTGTGTCTGTTTCCCATACCTTTTGTAAAACAGCAATATTTTTCATTAAATTACAAGCAGGACTAATTAAGTTAATTAGGTGATTAATGTGATGTACAAGAGAAGCATTCCTGCTTTATTTATCTAGGTGAACCTCCAGGAATATACCTGTATACATGTTTTAGGAACCACTCAGTGTGATTTCTAAAACTTATTAGGCAAGAGAAGCAATAAGAATTCCAAAACACTAGAAGGGAGAGAGAGATTAGGGGTATACACTGCAGCACCCTCCACCTCAGGGGAGAGAACATGAGTGCAGCCATGCGGCCGGTGACACCTCAGCACAACACTAGTCCAAATGGACCAGCATGAGTTTTTTCCAGTGGCTGGAGTGCCAATCCTGCCACCAACCCCCAAAATTTCCCTGTAAGTTAGAGGACCTGCTTGCAGGGCTGGATGTAGATTAACATCATACCCAGGACGAAGCAATTACAGGTTAAGGGCCTTGCTCAAGGGCCCAACAGTGTAGAATCACTGCAGAAATTCACAGGATTCAAATCATTCCGATTGCTGGCACAGATCCCTAGCCTCAGAGCCACCATTGCACCCACATGGAAAGATCTGCTGCAAAAAATACAGAACCCTTTACTTTAGGGTTACTGCAAAAATGGCTGTGATCCCAGTAGACCAAAGATGTTTGTATTCTAGCTTAAATTCATGGAATCCTAGTATGCACAGCATTTTCAGTGATCTATCAGAAAGCATTAGCATGACGATAACACTGAGGCAAGTGTAACCAGCCCGTGATGAACCATGGTTTCCCACTGATGCATTAGCATTTAAAGTTTCTGCAGATAAATGTTTACAGTCCAGATGTCGATAATGGGCAGGTCAAAAGTCCAGTCAACTCAAGTTCAAAGGGCTTATGCCACAGGAAAGAAGCAGAGAACTGGGTGAATGACAGCTGTGGACAATAATTTCTGCAGCCATATTCTGCTGCCATACAGGTCAGTGAAAGGAGGATCACATGCTAGGGCCTGCTTCAGGAACTGGAAGAGGAATATTTGCAGTGGTCAGACATAATAGGAGGGGACCAGAAAACGTGTATGCACATATCCACAAATAAATACTGTGTTTTGGAAGAAATTGATATTTACAAATTCTGGAATGAGATTCAGCAATTCAGGACATCTACATGGATCCAAGCAAAGTCCTCCCTGTTGGACTTTTTTGGATCAGAACCAGGGATAAGGATTAAAGACAAAGGCTCAGGGCCTGCCAAGACAGAACCCTGAAAGGAAAAGAAGGAGGGAGACAGTGACAAAGAAAGACACAGAGAGGGGGGGAGAGAGAAAGAGAGAAGGACAGAGAGAGTGAAAGACATCACAGTGACATTGTGCAGCATGTGAATATGAAATAAAATACTTGAACCATGCAGGCATCATGGGTAAATGGCTATCCTTTGTCTCAGCAGAGTCAGGCTATTTTGATTTATGCGACTACATTCTACCAGACTTCATGAAAAGCCATCATTTTCAGGTGCTTTAGTCATTTTTACAAGGGAGTCAAAGATGTAGAGCATTACTCTGAAAAACGTGTTGAGTGCAGTATAACTGGCTGCAGAGGATTTATAAAATATCCAGACATTAAACATCACTGAACACTGTTCAACAACATATAATATATTTTTTTTGTATAAGATTTATCCATAATGTTAGCCTCTACTGGAATTTACACAAAAAGGCACTCAGCCAAACACTGCTTGGCTGAATAACAAATGAGTATTTGTAAATTAGCAGACCCTTATCGTTAAATAGTTTAAATAATATATCAGTTTTGGAAAGTGAAAGTTTCCTGGGCTAAACAGAGAGGGCATTGAATAGCTTTAACAATTATGAAAGTAATAGTGTTTAAAATAAAACGTGTAATTCCTGCTAACTTTATGAATATTAAAATAACCAAAGGTAAAAAAAAATCCTCACTTTAATTTAAAGTATATGTAGGTACATAATTCTATCGATGCAACATAAAATTTAATGTCATACACAAATATAATTGCCTGTATATTTCTTTCACTGTGCTAATGTTTAGGCTGGAACTGCTACCACAAATTGTTTAGATTTTATAATAACTCAACGATGTTACTGCGACAATAAAATTTACAGCAAATGTATCTGAGGCATGAAGTTGTGGGTATATAAAAACAACTGTGAATATGGATTTGGGTTTGATAAAATTTCGATATCATCGTAACATTTAAATACTTATTTATTTAAATACTTTAGACATAAATCTTTCTCCATAGTTCAAGTCCCAAAAATGGACTAGTTTATGTTCGTGTCTTCCGATTTCTTTATAAGCTGCTCTGAATCCAAAGTGAAATTTTTGATTAGCAATTAAAATATCAGTAGCCTGACCAACCATTAACAAAATCTTGGAGTCTGTTTTATTTTATAAACAAATCATTAGTTTAATTCGAAGAGTAATGGAGCGTCTCATCACGTCAGAAAGTCAACATCATCAGGTAATCATTTTCCCAGGCCCAATTCTGTGGCGTCGTAATACACAGTATTACACAATTTCATATTACTATATGAAAGTTACTTTTTTTTACTATATGAAAGTTACTTTTTTTACTTTTATTGCTACTTCTAGTGCATACGCCAGAGTAAATGACGCTCACCTTCATTAGTTGCAAACTGATTCGTTCAGTTCACCGTTCACCAAAAATATGAGCGCGTTCAAGCGCAATATTGCAGGTGAGTACCCATAATGCTTCTCATTAATGGTTAGGTAGGCTACAGGTACATGATAAAATATGTTTCATTGTAAAATGTGCACCAGTAGCCTGTGTTTTTCATTGTTGCTTCGTCAGAATCCCCTTTCATTAATGTACGATGTACTTTATTATTACCTGTATTTAATGTTGGTAATGTCTCACTGTGCGTAATTTATCGATTAAACTTTACCATATGGATGTACACCAGGGTTGCCAACTTTGGTCAACTTGTTGGCGTGTTATTTTCAGTTTAAGACAAGTCTGCACACGCATTTACATGTATGTAAGAGTTATTACCTTGTAAATAGTCTCAGGTTTTGATGCAGGTAATTTTAGATTTATAATTGAATTATATACATTTGCCGTACAGTCTGAACGCGTGAGTGTCACGTCAGTTGCGTGAGAACTAGCAACCCTGTTATACAAGAAAATCGCGTTATATTTGATATGCGCAGGTGGTTCTCGATTTTGGCTACTTGCCGTATGTTGTGAGATGACACTCTGATTGGTTTATGGCATGTTACGCCCCAAACACACACATGACTAATTACGAGCGAAAGTGGGTTGGTCACGCCTTAAAGAAGTTGAACGCTTCAGATCGTTAAAACAGGTCCCCTAGACTGTCTAGAATAGTTAATTTTTAGAGAACGGCAACAAATCATATCCTTAGAAAAAAATAAGAACCGAGACAGCCATTTTCAGACCCAGCCTATTTCTTGTTCATAAATATTTACCCGCGATCAATCTGTCAGGAATGGTGTGTTTATTTATGGAGATGTCGCACATGATTGCTTTCTGTTTGAGAAAAACACCATGCCTACACTCAGTTTTTTTATACCAACACAGTTCTGCTTTATACCTAAGAACTAAGAGACTAACCAAAAATCAAGACAAAGTGTCAATAATAGTATTATCTCTTAGACCAGGGGTCGCCAACCACTCAATTGCAATAAATAGGTTGATTTTTTAAGACATTCCTAGTTAATGGTGATAAGCAGGCCTAACGCCTTCACGCCTCTCCCCACCAGACAGCATAATCCACGAAGCCCTCTATTTTAAAGGATTTTTTGGCAAAACACTTTTTGTGGGAAAGAGGCTACAAGACTTAATCCCTGTCAAAGGAGGCTCCACCTGAGTATTGGTCTCCTGCTGAGGACCCCACACATTCTCTCCTTAGCACTGCATCATGACACCATGACCTCATATATGCCCTTTGTCACTGGTCCTGTTTTGCCTGGACAGGCTGGAGATACAGTGAAGTTCACGGCTTGAGGAATTGGTCATAGCCGGGCACAACCATCTCTAGATACAGATGACTAGCAAATCTGAACATATATCTAAAATATTATTTTGTCATTCCACTAATTAAATACAATTGTAAAGAAAGTACAATAAATAAACATGTATCCACTGCAATGGATTCCCATTTATGTGAATCTGTGCATAAGAACCTGCTGACTTTACTAACTCTGTGCACAGAAAGCCCAAAGGCAGCAAGGTGTATTATTTGGAATTCAATTCAGGCCATGCAGTCCAGCCCAAACAAGCTGTGTTCCATGTGCATGTTTGCTGAACAGAAGGAAGAAAACTGCAGGGTGAGGACAGGTTTATATTTCTTGGCTTTGCTACATTTTGAAGAAGCTGACTGTACAGATCATCTTCCACCCCAGACACACTCATGCTCTCACACAAAACTCTAGGCCCTCTGCAGTGATAGAGAGACATATGCCCGAGCATTCCTCTCTTTCTCTCTAGAGGGGGTGCAAGTTGACTAGATCATCTGGCTGTGGTCCAAGAGATGATGTCATGGAGAATGACTTCACCGCGTGGTGTCATCACCAACTCCCTACCAGACGCTCCCCCTACCTACCCTCAGGGAGAACGTGCTGCTTCACAAACACACGCCAGAACACAAGCTTAGGCTATCGTCCGCCTGCTCCTGTTACTATTTTAAGGAAGAGAGGAGAGGATGAGGCAGTGTAAGGAGATGGGAGGGGGCATTTTAATTGCAGTTCTCTGCTGCCACCATTACGCCACAAAGGCCCAACAAGAAACAATAATTTCACTAGGATCTTCCCCAGATAAAGTGACTTCCTCATCCTCTTGGTTCCATCCTGGAGAGACTGAGGAATCAGTCATTTTTATATCAGAGAAATGTGCATGATCATATTTAATCTTTCTATATTGTCCATCTGGAAAATGACCGAATGAGATCCACTATGATGATCTTTGGAGATCTGTGTTCTGCTTCTGGTATTTTTTCGGATTGAACACATAATGCCAAGGAATTGTGCTGTGTTCCAAGGACTGTGTTACTGGCTTGCAGGGTCCGTCGTGGAGGGGACTGTTAGTGGGGCGAGACGTGACAGCGGATGTACTGTCTATAATTAGCATGTGATGGTAGGGGCTTCGTTCTTGCCAGTCCCTGCATCTGTCCTGCAGCTCACGCCAGGGCCCTGTTGGGCTTTTCCCTAGCCACCCCAGTGCCTCCTGAGGGACGCGCTCTAAAATTAGCCCCAGGATTGAGTCCGGCTTGCCGAGACTACAATAACCAGCTCCAGACTGCAGTAGGTAGGACGGGAATGGGAGTGGAGCATCGGAGGAACTCCGCCAGAACACCACCCCTCCACCACTGCAACTGTTTTCGTCAAGCTCAGGGGAGGGAAGCTCCATGCACCAGGGGGGCATGCCCACAGCCTACACCTTCGCACTGGATAAAGTCCACCATTCTGATAACTTCTTTTTTATCATTGCTATTATTCATTTATGTGCACCGGTTCTAAGTGCTTAAAAAGAGATCTCACTTGAAAAACAATACATACTGCTCAAACTCAAAAGTGTGACATCAAATAGTAAAGCAAAAATTACAATTCTTATCCAGGTGTCATCTTATGTTTGCAAAGCTGTTAAAAGGTAGGTGGAGGAATAAATAGGTGATTAATAAACAGGATTTATTTTGTATTTGGGAAACCAGCAATACACTAGTTAAAGTTTACGCTACATCAGCTATGAGTCCAGCATGCTACAGCCTTCTGTGCTAAGGAGATCCAGAACATTCAAATTAGCTTGCATTCCATAGGGTGGATTAATGTTATGGTGATATTTGCTAAGTGGAACTAAGATAATGATACTCTCCTCCTAGCACATTATATGATTCAATGCTTAAACCATATAGTGACAAGAAACTGGGGCCTGACAAAACACATTTCAAAGGAGGTTTGTGTCAATTTTAACAAGGGTTGTCACTGCCGATTATATTAATAACGGACTTAAATGTCTAGCAATCATTTACTGTAAATGATATATACAGCAAATGGCATGAGATACAGGGATCGTGGAAAGAAAATTAAGCTAAATACCGGTAATAAACTGGGATACTGGATGTTTTTTTAAGATGTTGTTGCATTGCATTATATTTAAGTTCTACAATGACTGCATTTTCGTTCACATTTAATGTGAAATTCACCCACAAAGGAGGATTTTGCTTTTTTAATTGGACCGTGATCCGCTATGCTCTGTCTTCCTTCTGTCATATTGCCAAGTAATCTAGAAGGCAAATTTTAATCCGTTTCTTTTTAACAATTGAGTTTAATTGTGTAGTCTTAACATTTGCTTATTTTTTTTTATTACAGTGCTTTTGTCCAAAGTGACGACTGAGCAAACCAGACAGACAGCATATCACATTCTGTCTTCACCTGGTCCAAATGAAAGTCAGGTTGTCTGTTGAGATGCGCACGAACAATGAGGATAATCATCGGGAAAATGAAGGAAAATGTGACGATTCCTATTCTCTAGCATTTATATGGACTGACCCACTGACTCTTGATATGGCATAAATGCTTTCTTGATGCCCCTGTGATCAACGACAGACACTGGGCAGAGAGAAAACTGTTACTTTTTAAAATCACTATCATAAACTAGTATTACTATTTACAGTAACATCCAGAAGTGGTCCAATGGGAGACAGCCTTGGTAATGATTGTGCCACTGCATTTGCTAAACTCTGCAGGCATGCCACTCCCAGACACAGCGAAAGCATAGCTCATTAACAATTCACTAATTAGACTGTATTTTGTTGTAAAGAAGGAGAAGTAAGGTGAATGCAGGATGCTCAGAAATTTTGAATGAAGTGTGTTGGATTAAGCCCAGGAACAATAACATATGAACACATAAAGCTAAAAATAGGGTAAACATTTACAGTAAATTCAAAAAAGTCTTCCGTTTGTTGCACCTCGCAGTCCTCCTTTTGTCTTCACTTCCAATAACTGTACCCCTCCCATAGCAACATTCATACACTGACGTCATTGTTCTACGCTTTCAGCACCAAATGCAGTATGAATGCTCCAGCCCGGTTCCGGCTGAGCACTGGCACCAGCAGCGGCTCTGGCGAGGGCTCAGTGTGAGAGGTATAAATAAGTCTGTCTTTACGTAGAATTTGTAGTTAAGTTGGAAAAATAATAATACAGATCATAATAATAATAATACTACAGTATCAGTAAAAGTAATTACATATGATGCTGTACTGTACCTAATGCCGATGAATAGCTGAAGCCACAAAATGTTTTCATCAGCGTCACAAAGTAGAATATTCGTTTGTTATTAGGAACAATTGTATTTAGCCTGAATTTCTAATATATGGCAGTCCATTCGTAAGACTTTCAAAGGTGTTAGCTGTCAATGACCTGTCTCACTCTTTAGAGCCAGTACAGTAATGTTTCTTAATCGCACCATTCTCATCTACTGTTTTGCAGACATTTCTGTCCCCCAAACTATTGCAACAATAGCAATTATGTCTGCCAACCAGCTAATCCAAATGTCAATCACTAGATTGTATAACTTGCAGCAAGGGAAAATTACAGACCTGCAAGCACAACACTGTTATTAAGAAAACAAATATCACGGCAAAGTCTGGTGTTTTGTTATGGAAGGCCTTCATTCAACTGACCTTAACTACTGTTGGATAATATGCCATAGAGAGTGTACTTAATAAATAAATACTTAATAAAGTGTATGGTGTACCATGCAAATACACAGGTTAAATTCAAAATAATTCCTTTTGGAAAAAAGGGAATTCACTCTACTCCAACAGACCACTATACTTTGTGGTAAACATCTTTGAAAAAAAGTGTGTCATTAAACAGAAAAGTAACTGTTATACCATTATATCATACAACAATCAACTATCTATCCATTTTCTGTAACTACTTGTCCTATTCAGGGTTGTGTGACAACAACCAACCGTCACATTAAAACCACCTGCCTAATGTTGTGCAGATCCCCCTCATGCTGCCAAAACAGCTCTGACTAATTGAGCCATGGACTCCATAAAACCTCTGAAGGTGTCCTGTGGTATGTGGCAACATGATATTAGCAGATCCTGTAAGTCAGTGTTTTCCAACCATGTCCATGTTTTTGCTCCCTCCTTGCTCCCAGCCAATCAGGAACACCGAATACCTGGTACAGGTGCACTGGGAGCTGAGAGGAAGCAAAAATGTGGACTGTCGGGGGTTCCCCCAAGGACTGGGTTGGGAAACACTGCTGTAAGTTGTGAGGTAGGAATTCCATGGGTTTGTCTGGTTTGTCCAGCACATTTCACAGATGCTTAAGGTGATTGAGATCTGGAGAATTTAGAACTCTTTTGTGTTTCTCAAACGATCCTTGAAATTTTTTTTGCAGGGTGGCATAATAAAACCAAGCAAAATGTGCAACTGTACACTAGTTTTAATAACTGAATAATAGCGTGCATCAATGGTATTGTTAGGCTTTAGCCCCCCTAAAAATTTTTTAAGCCCCCCAGATACACTATTTAGTATAAATAATGGGGGCCATTTCCATCAGACCCCCCACCCCCCAAATAACGGCTTAGCATCCCCTTTCATAAATCTCTAGTGATGCTCATAGTATGCATGTCTGCATGTGTGTGTGGTGTTAGTAACCATCAAAATCACCATGATGACAGGTGTATTGAACTCCTCCTCGTATACAGTCTTGATGGGCCCATCTTAGACAGACTGCATTTCATCCAATTTTCCATCCACACAATACAGAAGTTTCCTCAGCCTGAGAAGTGCCCTGGTGGGCATCTGGAGAAATACCAGTATAGAAGTAGCTGTGAACAAGTTTACTTTGCAGCTAAGAGAAATAATATTAGCACTCAGAACTTGTATAAAAGATATTTACATAGGCAAATAATAAAAATGATAGAATTTAAGGTTGAATGATGTAAGTACAAAGCTTGCAGTGCTATCAAAAAATAATTGAAGTTAAAAAAATACTTTCATAACTTAAAATACTTTTTTCTTTACAAATCTAAGTATGTTTGTTGCAGGGTTCTCTTTCTTCACATGTGAAATAAAGACTAAACTGAGCCTGTGCAGTGAATTATGTGATTTGTACCTCATTCCTGATTTTAGAAACAGACTTTGTTTCAACTAACCCATGTTACAATCATTCTCTGCCTCCCCAACTCAATATCTGCAACAATGCTTAAATAAGTGGTACTTAAAATTCAAAGTAACATCCACATGAATGCAGGGAGGCAAAGTTTTCTAGCAGAATATTGCCCAAAGCATCACACTGCCTCTGCTGGCTTGTCTTCATCGCATACTGCATCATGGTGCCAACTCCTCCACAGGTAAATGATGCACACAAGACCAGCTGTCCACAGGATGCAACAGAAAACACAACTGATCAGACCAGACCACTTTCTTCCATTGCTTCATGGTCCAGTTCTCATGCTCACATGCCCTTTGGAGGAGCTTTAGGAGGTGTGTTGTAACTTCTGAAACTGCTAATAATACAGATATGTCAAAATCTACAGAATTTTAAACCAAATCATTAATCCATTCTTAGACACTTGTAAATGTCCAGCCATGAGTGCACCATTCTATCCGGTAGCAAGCACATGTCATCAATGTTGGGAATAGGGCCTGGATGCATTCTTACAGTCCGTAGCTGTTCCACAGTACTGTTTTGGACCTATGACACATAAATGATTTTATCCAACAACCACACCCCCTGCCTGATCCCTTTACCCAGCGAACAGCAAAATTTTATCTCAGCTTACAACAAAATGACTTTCAAATTTATGAATCAGGAACCATATTGGAGAAAGTGTTTGCAGGAAGAGTAGCACAATTCAACACCTGCAGCCAGCAATTCACAAGCATTAACAGACTCAATAAAACATGCTGCTGTCAGCCAAGCAATATGTCCCACTCAACTTTACCTTTATTTCTTGCTAGAACAGATCCTATTTCTCCTGCTGCTAAATTAAGAACCATTCATGTTGTTCTCTATCACCATCCTGAATTATAACTAATGTAACCCCTTGTTCGAAGGGTGTGAAGTTTGACATCACTTTATCTTATTAGTTATAATTATGAATTATTTTTTTTGGAAAAAGCTTCATGACTTAAGATAAGTTTGGGATTTCCAACTGGGAGTCCAGAGACATTTACACAATTACAAAAATTGATCCTTTATTTCTTGTGTGACTGTGCATATGGCAGCAGTCCAAAGCTCTGCTATACATTTGGGGGTACCTGGTTCAGGAAAGGCTGAAATAACCCTGGACTATAATGTACTTTTCTGTAGTCTCTCCTTGTATACCTTAAAAAAATTCTTCAGAATTGTGCTGCCAGGGTTCTTACAAGAAATGTACACTTTTCAACACATACCCATCACCCACCCATCAGATAATAGACTACATTGCGCTCCGGCTGGCCTTTATGCTATTCAGTCACAAATGTCCCATTTCTCTAACTGATCTCCTTTTTTCATCCTACAAGATCTGGATGATGGAATTTTCTCCCTAGGACAAAAATATGTAGTACGAACAATTGTGCCGTTACCGTTTATGCTCCTTAAATTTGGAACACCAGACAAACATCACCCTGTTATCTTAAGAGACTGATAGCAATTTAGTCATTGTAGTTCTTTTTCAAAGCACAATTTCATTGACTGAATAGTAAATCTAAAAGTATGAACAATTAATGAAACAAGTGGAATATAGTGGTTTGAGAATAGTATTGCTGTTATACACAGCAAGTTAAAGCAAGGCAACCAAATCTGACTTCATTCTGTTGCACATACATGCCAGTGTCACTCCACAGGATGACATCATGGATAATGACGTAATCCTAGGACTCCAGACTTCTCTCCATCTATTTTCAGACTCAACATCCATTACAAAAGTAGTAATTTGGATTGTGTTATGATTAAAAACAAAGAACACAAGGAATGTTACTTAAACACTGAAAATTTAATGCACCCAGAAATAAGGTAACTATACATTCACTTGTGAACTGTTCACAAAAAACAAATGCCAATTTGTGATGCGTTGCTTCCCATATACTACAAAGCAAACCAACTTTAGTGCCACATCTACATTTCACACACACCTTTTGAGACATAAATGTTTGTTATACACTCACACCTAACACACAGCTTATTTTTCCACAAGGATAAATTAACATAGGGGTGGTACAGTGGTTAGCACTGCTATCTCACACCTCTGGAACCAGGGTTTAAACCTTCACCATGACTCTGTGTGTGGAGTGTGCATGTTAACTGTGCCTGCCATCGTGGGGTTTCCTCTCAGTACTCCATTTTTCCCCACACAGTCCAAAAAATATCATTGTCATGGCATGGTGCAGGTGGAGAAAAATGTTGATGATCCAGGGAGGGTTCCAAGACAAAACAGGAAAGGCACAAAACAAATGACTACGATGGATCAGAAATAAACAGGGGAAGAACTAAGGCATAAACTAAGACACATAGAATAACCGCAACTATGGAACTAAGCAAAACACAGTGAACAGGGCTGGGCAATAGAACGGCACAACAAACACACAGTAACATACACAATGACAGACAAGAACAGAACAAAGGCAGGCACAAATATACACTCAGATAATGAAGGCAAAGATCAGGTGTGGACCAACACAAAAATCAACCAATCAAAAAAGAAGCAGAACAACAAGGTGGAATAACTTAGGATTAACAAGAGCAGGAACTAGAGAACATTAACAAAGAGGGCTAACAACACTAGAAAAAGATTAGGAACAAGTATAAGCAAAACCAAACAGGACATAAATAAGTCAAAATAAAACAGGTTAGCAAAGATAGCTAATAAGAAACACTAGGGAACGGAAAAACAATAAATACAAACATGTAAGGCTGGCTTTGAACCCATGACCAGAGGGTTACAGCCTACAGTATGTGCAACATGCTCAAGCCATTGAGGCATGCAGCAGTCGGGTGAACAGGGAAAACACACAAGAGTCTAGTATGATGACAGAGGAGGGAACAGGATAGCCAGCAACATCTGCTGGCGAAGCAGGGTAGAGACATGAAGGGCAGGCATGGATGGCTGATGACTCTGGCAATGCTGAGGTTAACTGGAGTTACTAAATTGTCCATAGGTGTACTTGTGTGAGTGCACCCTGTGATGGGTTGGTACCTCATCCTGGGTTGTTCCCTGCTTTGTACTAATAGGCTCTGGACCCCACAACCCTGAATAGGAAAAGCAATTTTGGAAAATGGATGGATGGATAAATGAATACCAACACAGAAACAAATACAACTAATGTACTAAGACAACTATATTATTTTATTTAGGATTTTGGATAAGAACATTATTGGGACTGCAATGCTAACAAAGCCCAACACAAAGTCAAGTGATCTATGATGTATCATATATACAATATTTAGCATGGCATACAAACACAAAGACAGGAATGGGTATTGCAGCTAAAAACCTGTCATTGTTCCCCTTTTAAGTTCATACTTTCAGTATGAACTTTCAGTTTTCTTCATTAGTTCCAGCTGACCTTAGTCATGAGGATAATTTTCACAATTATTGTACAAATTGGACCTGTGACACATAAAACAGGCCAATGCACATGCTTTTAGCCTTAACCTGTCTGTATCCCCACCCACATGGCTTCTTACAGTCTTGAACATCACTCTCCTAATAACATGGGGACATTTCCCTTATTATCCTTTTTCATGTTCAGGTTTATATCATTTTAATTTACAAAGAGTATATTACAAACATGGATTTTTTTCCACTATAAAAATGCAAATGGAAACTAAAAATATAATTAACAAGGTGCCTGCCTCCTGATGTGATATTTAAGACTTTTAAGACCTTTTTAATACCACTTCAAGCCAAAGTTAAGACCAAACTGTAAGCAGAAATATGCTTTATCAAAAACTGTACATTTATACTACAGTGACTACACCCACTTTTCATTCAAGTTTGTATTTAAAAGGTCCACCAATTGATGTGTGAATAGTAAACAAACAAACAAACAAATAGGTAAGTAAGTTACTTATATCAATGTCTTTTTGTGCAGTCAGTCCCCTGTTCTTAACTATAACCAAAATTTGGTGGGAAAATCATGGAACCTGGATAAACCAACTTCATAGTATACCCCTTTAGAGTCAGTCACATTTAAACATAAATTAAATATTTATGAAGATCAGAATAAAATATGCTAATGATCTCAAATCAAAATGTAAGATCTGGTAAACATAATTTTTTACGATTTATCATCTTGATTAAGGATTGTGTAAACGTTGCTTAATTTAAAGTGAATTAAAAGAACTATATACAGAATGTCACATTAATACACATTTTCAATTTTAATTTAAGCAGTAAATGGCAATACAACTTATACCAGAATGCATATTGATGTAATCACCGAAAGCATAGAATACATAATAAAACTGAATGTCTTCTGCAGCCACACTTACCTTCCTTTATGCCACCTACTGCTGCTGATTCAATTAACCGTCAAAACAACCAATTTTTAACATTTATCTTCCCAGTAAATTTAGAGACCTTTATATTCAGCTACAGTTAAAATAGTCATCAGAAATAATTTACCATCTGTAATTTCTCCATTAATTTACTACAGCATAAAACAAGCATAATCACTTAATGTTTCTTAAAAATTCTGAGCATATAGAGAACCTGTCTTGCAAATGTAGGGCCCCTTATTCTCTCACCAGTCCTCTAAAGATCTGTCCATTTTCCCTCAAGTAATATGGCGACTTACCAGCCCCAATAAATACATACTTAATTTGAACCATGTGGCAGCAAATTAAAAACACAGCTTTAAACTGTGTATTTTCATTTTTATGTTCCAATTTTTCCCTGGGGATACTGTAAACTAACTTGACTGAGACTGGACGGAGCAAGGGAGGAAGCAATCTTTCATTATGACCTTTAACAGTGCACCGTCACAGATTCAGGGGCATACTGACCCTTATGCTTTATCTAATGCTTTACACAAGCACATCAATGGCCGTGACTCACAATCCTTGCAATGTAAGCATTGATCTTCAAAAACCCTATTGACTCTGGCTTCCCAGATACAGAAAAAGAGGAAAAAACATTATTGGAAATGGCTTGCGAAAAGTCAGTGTGCTCTCTTCATTATGTAATGGACAAAACTCACTTGCATTGGAAAGGTTATGATTATTAAAAATTTGCTGCTGGAGGAAAGGTCTTATGAGTATGTTTAAGCTATTACCTCACTGAAGACTGAACCTTTAACTTTAAGTGATTGTTAAGTTGTGATTTGTTTGGGGTGGGGTCGGGGGGGAACCACCGCCAATTTATAAAGGGAATAATTTGAACTGGTATTTTTATGTAGAATGGGACACAAAGCACGTAAAATTACCAATGGAATAAATAAAAAACAAACAAATAGGACAGAGAATGGCAGCTCCCCCTTCACTGCTCCATCAGTACTTAGTTTCTGAAGTAGTATAACACTGGGTTGAATTGCACAAGAATCTTTTATGCAGGGCTGGACCAGAAATCTGACTCATTGTCAGGTACAGGTACAGATGCTGTGCTACACTAGAGTGAAAAATATGGAGAAACAAAAATAGAAGTTTTTAAATTGGTGTGCATTAAGTAATTAGCTAAAGTTCTTAGCTTATGAGCAAGGTTGAAGAGAGTTTATAACCACACCCATCAGTTGTGAAATCTGATATTTGTAGAGGAAGAAATAGGTTTCATCAGTCAGAAAATTGGAGCCTGAAAACAAATACCCAACACTGTTGCCATATGGACTAAGTGTAACACCAGCACAGCATCCAAATCATAGCACACTTCATAGTGACCAAATAGGGGGGCCATTGAGCCCATGCCTTTCCAGCGCATCTATTGAGGGACCAAAGGTGCCTGTTATTGTACAGTTACTCTAGTTGAATTATAGTTTTGCTGTGCAACATGAAACAAAATCCTTTATCACTCGGCTACCTTGGTGGTATGATAGTACCACTGAAATAGATATTCTCCACACACTGGAATGAAAATCAGTAAATTATAAGTGAATACAAGCTGCCCAAACTGTATGCTCCCCCATTTCTGTAACAAACATCAACAATTCCCCCAGAACTCCATTTTGGTCTGAGACAGTTTATGCTTCTTTTCCCTTTGGTCCCACTTCCTGTTCACCCTTTGCTTTCTCCTTCTGGTTTTTGAAACCATATCACTTTGTGAAAGTGGCTGGTGACTGCAAATCTACCTTGTTCTTCTGTTTCACTGTAATAGAGCCACAAATATTGTCTATTGCTTGGCCAATGAGCACTCTCCCACAAGGACCAACAGATAAGACCATCTGCAGAGTGTGGGGAAAAAACACTTTTGAAAACACAGATGTGGCACTTGGCTCTCACTCCTGCTGTGTCAACGGTGTGCTGTGGACAGGGAACTATTGCACATGATGACCTGTTGGACAAAGATGTGAGGGACTGGTGATGTTATCCAAAAAGTAGCATTAAAAAGGAGCAATATACGTCTATGGTGTTCAAAAGTTAACACACAACTGCAAGTCTTCATGCACAGCTTGTCCAAATGAAGGATTATAAATCCATGGTTTCTGTCTTTTTGGAAAGTTTTACCTTTCCAAAACACTAGAGAAAGTTAATTTGACCCTTAGGTTATCAGTCCAATTCATACAATTGTTCTTGGTAACTATAAAACAAAAAGGAAGTAGTTGTGAAATAAGATTGTGAAATGAGAATCACAATCAATAATATTCGTGGTAGGAGACCTGGGACAAACATAACAGCACATCACAACAATATATTTTGTCTTTAAAACACCTTTTTCACAGGGCATGCTTACTTTCAATTAAACTGAGATGAACTCTGCTTGCCTTTCCTGTGCTTCATTATCCAACCTACGTGACAAGGTTCTGCTCAGTGAGTGAAGTAATATGTGGACCTTTTCACTGACTTGTAACAAACATTACAATAATCTCTTGCAGCACAATCTTACTTTAAGCCCATGACGCCATGTAGGGCTGGGCGATATGAACCAAAAATCATATCTTGGTATTTTTTAGTTGGATGGTGATATCCAATACATATCTCAATATTTTTCCCATAAACTAATAACCAAAAGACAGTTCCAACTCAGAGCCAAATGTCCTCAATGTCACACTGTACATGAAAAAATGCCTCAAAAATAAACTACCGACATGTAGTTTTACCAACCAGCTCCTCTTCGCTAGCTTGCCTCATGTCTGTGTCTGTCTCCATGTTGCTGCATGCAGAACTTGTGAGTGAGGGGGAGAGGCGGGGCAAGGTGCAGTTGTGTGAGAGACAGACAGAGATAAAGAATAGAAGTAGACAAACTGGCGGTACTACGAGCATAATTTTAAAGCAACTATATCGATATAAACTACATTGTCTCATTGTCTTAAAAACTCGATATATCTCCCAGCCCTAATGCTATGCAATACCTGAAAGCAGGGAGAAAAACAGATTTTATTCATCAATTCATATTTTTGGCTGGCACAGAATGCAAAAATGAAAATCGTGATTCACTTTAATCTGGGTAATTACAGCATGTTGCACCCACTCGCTGTCAAGCCACCCCACCTTCCGGACACAAACACACAGTAGCAAGAGGGCAGAATATGCATCAACTAGTGCAGTCATTTGGAAGCAGTTCAGTCATAAACCATCTGACATTGAACAAACCACTGTCCATTATACACTATGTCGAAAGTCTGTGGCACCAAAAGGCAGCAGCATGACAGATGTATTTTTACATCTCTGACAGAGGCATGCAGCCAAGTGGGTGAAGTGTGTGGCTCTGCAAGATGCGCAACCTAGTGGCAGCCCCCAAACGGCTGGTAAGAAGCAGGGTACAATAACAACATCATTAACTTATTGCGCCCCACCCAGTGTTTCTGTATTTGTTGCCCTGAGCATGTGAAAGGCACAAGTATTTTCCTCAGGATTAATAAAGTTCATTCTTATCTTATCTTAAAGGACCATGGTGGAATAAAATCAGAGATGCAGTGACATTTCATGTATGATATAAGTGATGCCCATATCACATGTGACGCCTGGGTTCAAGAAATGTGTTTGCCATTCTTAAACATTTTGCTTGTTGATTTTTATAGCGATGACCACCGCCCTATGATGGTATTGGCGAACCCCATTTTGTAACAGAAAATGATCTCTCTAATGGTTAAGATAATCTTTGCGCTAAGATATAGTTTTGCAAGATACACTAACAATGGTCAAGAATCTGGGGTAAGTTTTAATGACGGCAATTTTACTTCCTTTGTATTCCATCAATAGTGTATAATTAAGTTTCCATTGTTATATTTGTAAACATTTTCCAGAGAAGTTAAACATGTTTGAATTGACAGTGTATTAAAAGTGAAATGGAATTTTATTGCTTTTTGTAAATTTATATAAAATAAAAAAATTAAATATCACATTGACAGGTGTGCGTAGCTTTCGCACCCTTTGCTATGGCATTTTAAATTTAGCTCAAGTGCATCCCAATTCTACTGATCATCTTTTAGATGTTTCTACACTATCTTTGGGGTTAATTAACTCGATAGGACGTTATTTGGAAAGGGACATGCCTGCCTATATGATGGGGACATGGCTGACAGAGCAAAAACTAAGCCATGAGGGTCAAAGGAATTACTTGCAGGGCATGGGGACATTCTGTGGAGGCAAAGATCTGGGGAAGGATACAATTTTTTTCCAAGAGCACAATGGGCTCCATAGTTCTTAAATGGAAGATGCTTAGAAGAAACAAGACCATTCCAAAATGAGCCATTGGTAAGAGACGTGACCAAGAACCTGATGGACACACTGGTTGAGCTCCAAAGATCCTGTGTAAAGACTGGAGAAACTTCCAGAAGGACATCAGTCAGTGCAAAAAGGCCACCAATCTGGGCTCAGTAAAAGATACATGGAAGCAAACTTGGAGGCTGCATAAAGTCATCTAACGAACTGTCAGACTGTGAGAAACAAAATTCTTTGGTCTGATGAAACCAAGATTGCACTGTTTAGCCTCAATTCTAAGCGTCATGTCAGAATGAATTCAACCACCGCTTCTCACTCATGTAATAACATCCCAATAGTGAAGCAAGGTGGTGGCACCAACATGCTATGGGGGTGTTTTTCAGCGGCAAAGACTGGGAGACAAGAGTTGAGGGAAAGCTGAACGGAGCAAAGTACAGCAATATCCTTAATGAAAACCTGCTCCACAGTGTGATAGACCTCAGACTGGGCCAAAAGTTTAACATCCAACAGGACAATAACCCTAAGCACAATGAAAAACAACGCAAGATTGGCTTAATGACAATTTTGTGAAATGCCCTGGAGTGGCCTAGCCAGAGCCCAGACTTGAACCTAACGGAGCATCTCCAGAGAGATCTGAAACTATCTGTCCACTAGGGATGTAACACTAACCCCCTGATGGTTCAATATGCATCTTCTTCCAAAAATTAATATTGCCTGTACATGTACTGTACATACTAGGTACACTGTTAATTTAAAATAGTATAGACAACACGCCAACAAGTTATCAAAGTTAAGAAGCACTTTAATGTTTTTCTCTCCTTCATTTTCTATAGGAGAGACATAAACTAGGCCTAGTTAGTCATGCTGCCATTATTCTGAATGGAGGGCTGTTACATGGGAAAATAAAGGAGTTCATAGTGTAATTAAAAGGTGGTTTGTTTTTATTTTCTCAAATATAAAGATAACAAAATTATACCTTTACCTTGGTTTAAACACTGTGACACATACTGAACCATGGGAAAACTGTACCATTACACCCCTACTGTCCAATGACAGAACCTATTCAAAATGACAGAGCCTGAGAAGGTCTGCAGAGAAAGAATGGCAGAAGCTGTGCAAAGTTTGTCATATCATAATCGCTGCCTCAACTAAATACTGAGTAAATGGTTTGAATATTTATGTCCATTAAATGTTTCAGTTTTTTACCTTTAATAAATTTGCAAAAAAGTCTAATATGTTGTTTTTGCTTTGTTATCATGGAGTATTGAGTGTAGATTAATGAGAAAAAAAGTAACTGAAACAATTTTGCCTTAAGGCTGCAGCATAACATTTGAAATAATAATCCAAATGATATAGAAATTAAAGATTTCGGCTGCATTGAATCAACCCATGGTTTCCATTTTTTGTTGGGATATTGCCACTGCGCATTAAGTTAAGCAATCCAATATTTAACATTCTTGCTTGGGCAAATAAAAGAATATACGTAGTGACCGAAGAAATACCACACCTTATAATATAATGCTCTGTATTAGAGAATCTAAACAGTAATTTATTTTATTTTTTTTAATTCCTTTTTTTTAAATCCTTAAAAATGCTTGGACAAGTTTCTTAATTAACAAATCACCCCAAAATACTGACTAAATGTTTCTTGCACCAATCATCCAGGAAATCCCCCAGCTGCAATCCTCACTGCTAATGTTTCCAGCCTGATTCCACTGAGTAATCACATGAACTTTCTTAATTACCAGAACAACATCTGAAACATCGGGGGCCAGAGAGGCACCCTGCCTCCCTTAAATTCAGCAGAAAGTGTGGGGTGCATACTGTAACTCATGGATGTGGGTATTTAATCACAGGAAGCTTCAGACAATAAGAAAACTGCCTGCCAGATGAAATGTCTGGTGCAGCACTACACTTGGTCATTCGAGGACAGCAGCAACAAAAAGGCTGACCAGTTCAGTTGATCACAAACTAAGGATGTAAAAAAAACACAAATAAACAGATGGTCATCAACAAACACATTCTGTTTGCAACATAATACTTCAAATTGCAGAGTATTCCGTGTGGAATTTCCATTGCTCTTTACAATCTTAAACTGTTCCAATCAACAATATGGCTAATCATCATGAGACACACGCAGGTGACCTTCAGATTAAGTAATCTCGTTGCTTCACATGAATTTTACAATAATTATCATTATGTCAACTAAATTAGACCAATGAGTTCACATAAGCAAAATACTCTGGTATTATGTATAAGCAATCATTTGCATCTGTCAATGATATTTCTTTTAGTTGCACATATTTTGGTATAAATTTCACAAACACTACATCATGAATGGATAACAGGACTAAAATATAGTAAAATGTGTTAGAGAAATCACTACAATGGTAAATATGGTCAGTTAAACAAATAACAGAACAAAACTGTAACGCACCTAACAACACGTAATCTGAAAACATTGCATTTTGCTTTCAGAATCACAAAAGCTAAAAGCCTTGAATATTGAACATTGAAGCCCCCCTATTGGCATTATTGCTACTTCAAGGACTTAGGAAATGTGTCATTCCTGTTGAGCCTAGACACGCAATACACAAAATATTTACATTTTACATATTTAGCAGACACTTCTGTCCAAACAACGTACAAATGAGGCTATTAACATATGCATGGAATAACCAGGGAAATAAATCATAGCGGGCAGGTCTTCGACCTGTACACAAAATATTCTCCACCATGCCACACCAATAAACACAAAATGAGAGAAAGCATTAAAACGATTTTTTTATTGCTAGTTTTCCCGCTGACAACACATTTTGCAATAAATAAATGCGCAAACTTACAACTACTGTAGTTCAGTATTTTTCCCTTCAACATCTTACAACTGTTTGGCGCCTCCTAGTGACATAACACAGAAAGAATATTTGCGACTATCCCTGAATTAACAACGATGAAGATGAAGTCATTCAATGCGTTTTGTTAGAAAATGCAACAGAGCACATTACAATAATTGTGTTTAGATTATGCTATTTTTTCAGATTACCCAATTTCTGACAATTTCATGCATAATTTCAACTCAATAATTTAAGCGCGTTTCGAGATACTTTTGCAAAGGACAGAAACAAATCGATTGAACTACTTTAATTTTTGAGGATATAATATCAACTGCATCGGATGAACCCACCCCTGATGATGTATCATCGTTTAATTACGCAAATCACAAAGAAATATGGAACAGTCACTTCGTCGGGCCAGTTTCTCCCCTTTGATCACGATTAATATGATCGGCCCGACTCGCTTTTACAATAATCCACAACATTTGTAGAAGCTTTGATCAGGGATTTTCAGCCGTGGGTACGCAAACTGTTGGATGTACACAGAACAGCTGCTGGGGGACCGCAGACACCCCTAGTTCCCTAGCTGTAGCACAATTTCATTTGGGGGTCCCAGGTTTAGGAAAGTCTGAAACCCCCTGAGCTACATCCCACGCTCAACGCTAGCCATGTTCCAGATGCAAACCAAATTATCCAGTGACTGCCAACTTTAATGTAAAATCGGCTAAAAAAAACAACGGTGATTTCAATGTAATTTCTTCGTATTATAATTACGTTGTATATTAATACAAGGACTAAGCAAACGAAATACAAAACTGCAAAATGCCGTGCGTATCATCACCAAAGCGCTCGTCTTCGGTTCCGCTTAATTCTGAGTATACATTTCTTTTGAAAATAAGAAAAATAAACACTGTAATTCATCTTGAAATAGATACGCATGCACCTTTGGTTCTTGCACTGACTACTATATAGCCAACATTTCAACCGTAAGTTATAAACTCAAAGCAAATTTAAAATACCCGAAATAGTTTCACATTCCCTCTCACCTGTTAGGTACACGGCTAAGATGTAGAAAACCAAAGCTTGTAAGTTTAAACCGAAATGTTAACCAGAATAACACGTACAATAAATGCACTCCACCCCACCCCCCCCCCCCCCCCCCCAAAAAAAAAACAAAAAAAAAACAAAAAACAACAAATTTATACTAATATTCTACCACCTCTACTTA